>JASKGM010094489.1:0-12978 GCA_034509205.1 Ceratonia siliqua
CTAGTTACTGTTTTCGAAAAACAGTTTTTAAAAACAACTGATGAAAACAGTTACCCAAACGAGTTTTTTTGTTCTCGTAGAACAAAAAAATAAAAAAACAGTTTTTGAAAACTAATCCAAACACCACCTAAGTTTTTCTTTTTTCTATATATATAAATTGCATGGTAAATAAGGGTGAAAATAGATCAGACTAGGTCAAATTTTGGCTAAAATAAGCCATACCTATATGTCAAAAACTTAGCTTGAGCCTGGCATGTGGCTTACTGTAGGCCAAAAAATGGGTCTGGATTGGCCTGTTAACTCTTTAGGCTTGTCAAAAAATAATCTAAAATAAGCATTGCCCTACAAGGTCAAAAATTGGCTTCGGCCTATAAAACCAAATGTAGGTTAATGGCCTTTTTTTGGCCTACATATAGTGCTTGTTTGGATGCTGCTTTTCCATGGGAAAAGCAGCTTTTTTTTTTTTTAAAAAAAAATGCTTTTGTTTAAAATAAGTATTTGTCAACTGCTTTTAGATCAAAGTATTTTTTGCCAAAAATAACTATTTTTATAAGCTTATTTTTCTAACTTTTAGTTAAAAATAGTTTTGAATGGAATATAGAAAAAATTTTAGTGTCAAAAATACTTTTACATTGTTAACAAATTTTCATTCATATTCATCCCATGTACAAATTTATCCATTTTTTTATACTTTTAATAAAAATTTAATAATAAATCTTATTTTAAAATTTATATTTATAAAAATAAAAATAAAATTCTTAATAATATTTTATAATTTTAAATTTAATTTTAACAACAAAAATATTTTTTAAAATTTAAATACAAGATAAAAAATATTTTTACATACCCTTCTTAGTAATTTTATTTGTACAAAAGTGGTTCTACATTTTTACATTCAAACACCACAAATATACTTTTTTTTACTAAAATTACTTCTACATAACTACATCCAAACACCAAATACTTACTTTTTTTAAAATTAGCACTTCTATTTAAAACAACTACCAAAAAACAGAAGCTCATTCAAACACCCCCATAGTATATTATATATATTTTAAAAATATAAATATAGGTCGATCTATAAGTCTACAGGCCAGCCTTTGGTATAGAAGCCTGCCTATTTAGTTAATTAGGCCTATATAAAGGCCTTGACCTAGTCTAAATTAATAATATGCTAGTTCAGGCCAGGCTGATAGTAGACCAGGCTGTAGGCTTCTAATAGGCCGCTGGCCTACTTTTACTCTTAATGATAAGTATATGTTATAGCTCAAATTTTATCCTTACATCCGAGATACAGTATACCATATATGAATAAAATTTAAGTGATGTGCTTACATAATATGTAATATATCAAATTTATTAAATATCATAACCTTTGAGAACAAATGTATATATATCTATGTTACAGCCTTTACATTAGTTAATAGAAAAGGGTTAGTCACTTACAGTAATTATTTTGGTTTGGCTGGTAAAACCTGTATTTGGTAAACTATTGCCATACAACAAAAATTCAAAGTTTCTTATAAAAGAAAAATGGAACACAACACTTAAGCTAATACTATGTTAGAGTGACTTACTAGCAAGTAACTGTCAGAGGCCATACTAATGGCATATACATTTGATCTGGATTTAAAAAATCGTGGATATTTCTTAGTTTCAAATTTAAAACTTAGCAATGATATTTTTCACATTTTTTTGACATGCGTGATTTTAAAAAAAAAATGAATTCGACCATGTTAACTTTTTAATATGATCGGTCTTATTGAGGATATTATGGCCATTTATTTATTTGGACAGTCACAATTATATCACTATATGTTTAACAGAATCGTTCATGTTAAAAAGTTAACATGATTGAATTTGTTTCCTTTCTAAAAAGAGTTGTAAATATTTAAAATAATTGATAAAAGTGTGAAGTGAGACTAGTAACATATATATTTAAATATCTTGTTTTGGTGGAAGGTAAGTTGTGTTGTAAGATACCATTAACTTGGGATAGGATGTGAGGAGATTATTCAATTCATTGTCAGTTATTGGGCATGGATACCATTATTTATCAAATCTCAAGAAAGAAAGCTACAGAAATCTTACTTGTCTTTTAATTAATGTAACTTCCATATAATCTTTATCTCTAAGTCATCGACACAACCAATGGAATTAATTAGGTTAAGATCACTTGCTCCCAGTCCCACTGTACCCATTGCATCATATCTTATCTAAAAGGCAACTATAATTATATATTAAAATATTTTGTAATGCTTGGTTGAAAATAAAAACGCACCGAACTTACCAAACAAAAATGGTTTGGTTTGGTTCTGTTCAATTGTTTAAAAATCTTTGATAAAAATCGAATCATACTGTTATTTAATAGTTCAATTTAATTCAGTTAATCAATTTTTGATTTTATTTATATAATTAATTAATTAATTATTATGTATAATGCATATTTATATATAATTATATATAATAAATATATTTTTTAAATATATAAAGTTATTTTTTTAAATGTATTTTATCATATATATATATATAATTAAATTAAATATATGTTAACGGTTCAGTTCGGTTTAAACTGCGGTTTGAGAATCTTAAACAGCTAACCGAACTGTTTATATCGGTTTGGATGAAATAAAAATTAAACTGAATCGTTTATTCAATGGTTCAGTTTGGTTAAGGATGCGTTTCAGTTTTGTTTGGTCGGGTTGGTGGTTTGAAATGAATCATTACACACTCCTATTCGTATTATCGTATAGCTACAATGCAACTAGTCGACATCTAAGTCTACACATACATTTAATGAAAAATACAAAAACAAAATTCCTTGACTTCTAAATTTGAAACAAATCTCATCCAACTCAATTTCAAAGTTCCTCAATATAAAATTATTACTTCACTAAAAAATATTCAACAATAATGACTCATATTCAATCAAAGTTTGCTGTATCATTGAAGAAGATATGTTTTAAAAATCATGCACAGGATATTTTTCATATTTTTGTTTTGGACTACTCATATTTTTCACATGTAAATATCAAGAAACATCTCCTAGCTTAGGACCTAAAAAAAAAAAAGTGATGATTTAGATTAGAGCCCAAATGAAGGATGACGAGTGATAGTCAGTGAGTGATGATGGTGGCTTACCAGCTTAGTTGGGTGGCTGAGGCTCATATAGAAGAATCTCTATGAATTCACAAGTGGGACTGGGAAGTGTGAATTATTGAGTGTGATCACAACCAAGTCAATGTAATGGCTTCCCCGCATGAGGATGATCATGTTTCTTCTTCCCCTCACACGGATTGGATCAGATTTCATGATTTAGAAACCATAACAAGTTGAAATCTAGCAGCACTTGCGTATCAATATAAATCTACATTCTACATTTATAAATTTTGTTAAACACCAAATTTCAATATGTGAATTGATTTATTAGGTGGATTGGTGGAAGATACAGCACTTGCTTAAATGCCATACACATACAAATCCTAACTATTCAGCTCAGTTTTTCCGATGACTTTAAATGACCCGCAACGACAAACAAAAACAATTATAGTCCATTTCCATTTCCATGATCAGTTACAAACTTTAGAAAATGTTGGATACATAACAGTTATTGAATGGTTTAATTGATCTGTGTTTAAGATCTTAGAGTCTATGAAAACAAGTCAACTATATGTATTTTGTTAATGACACAGGGAAAGGGATGGGAATTAACAGTGTGTTTGGATGTCTTTAAAGGGGGAGATTTTGAATTCTCCTTCAAGCAAAATGAGAAAATGAGCCGTTCGTATCTGTTTTTTTTTTTAAGAAGAAACAAAAGTAAAATGAGAAATTGTGATTAAAGTAGAATCTCTATTTTGTAACTTCTCCTTCTAGGAAAAGTAGATTCATTTTTTTTCGACTATTTTGCTCCTCTATTCATTATAGTTACATATTTTTTTATTATAATATTATATTTAAATTTTATTGTAATTATAAAATTTAAAATTAATCAAATATTTTTTTTAATATAGTTATATTATTTCTTTCATTAAGTTATTTTTTATTATGATTATTTTTACATAATTATTATTTTATTTTAAGAATTATTATTTTTAATCATTTATATATTTATTTTATTATTTTTAAATTAAATATATAATTTTTATCTATTAAAAATTATTAATTTTAAATTTCTAGTACATATCTTTTTTAATAATTTTATTAATCAAAAGTTATTTTATAATTTTACAACCGAACACATTTTTTAATTTAAAAATTATTTTCATTTATTATATTTAAATACAAAACAACTCCTCATTATATTAAAACATATTTTTTTTTAACAATCAACGCATTTTATAAAAATCAATCTTTTTAAAAAACATTCCAACGTCGATTAATTTTGACTCACCCAAATTTGGGCTTTTGATTGGGACTGGGACTACAGTCAATCGGTCAAATCAATAACGTAACACCAAAATGACATCTTATGCAACTATCAAATCTTGGCAGAAGTCCAATCCAAACATTGTCCAGTTTCTAGTTTTCTCTTCTTCTTTATTTCTTTTAAGTGGATATTACGAATATGAACCCAAAAAAGAAAGTAAAACATTCGAATAATTAACACATGAAAATTTAAAACATTATGCCAACCACATAAGCTAAAAAACATACACTCTTCCCAACAAAACAAAAAAAGAAAAAAAAAATTTCCATACTCTTATATCTCCCACTGATTAGTGATTACACATCGCAAAAGACTTCAAAAAAATGTTCTGTGGTTGCTCGTAAAGAACTAAGGTATCAATAAATGCATAAATTTGTGAAATACAATATGTTCAACATCTCCTGCAATAGTTTCAGAGCTATGTCATCGTTGTCAATTCAATTACAGAACAAAGGAAAAAAAACTGACGAAAATAATTACTTAAAAAAAAACATATGGTTAACATGTACAACCCTTAGATACAAAAATCAACTGACATTCATGGCTTCCTCCGCTTAACTACACAAACCTCCACAAATTTCATAGTCAAATTATGAAAGGGTATGCACTTTGGTGCTCCCCAAATGCCTTCAACATGCGGCTTATGAAAAATCTTACTGCAGGGTCAGTGACCATTTTTTCCTTTTGATGAAAAGAATCTACTAAACCCTCGTGCATGTTTCTCTGGTGTAGGGATGGAAGAAACTAAGGAGGCCGACTTGGTAGGCCTATGTTTTGGATGCTTTACTTGAGATATGGTTGGAAGGTTTGCCTCATTATCTGATGGACTGCATAGGCTGTTAGAAAAATGCAAGGGGGACTCCGGATCCAGTATTTGCACAGATGCAAAAGTAACAAGGTCCGTCTCATCCTTATCTAACTCTAGCAAATTTGGGTTACTAGTAGTAGGCTCATCCTCTGTGAATCCTTCAATATTTGAACTTTTCTCACTGTACGGATATCCAATTTGTCGTGTTTGAGGACGTAGAGCTTGTAACTGCTTGCCAAGAAGGAATATGGTTTCCTGACACTCAGCTAGCTTTTCAGCAGCAGCTGCCACATCTCTCTCCTGCAATTAATAAAGTATTTCATTTTTAGATTTCAAACTTATCTAACACTAAGAACCCCAGGATTAACATACACATTATGGTATTTCTAACCATTATTAGATCCTTAATGTTACCCAACTTTATACCTTTCTTCATAAATATTTAGCAACATGGAAATTTATTTTTACAATGCAATCACAACCTTACCTGCTTAGTCTTAAGGTCATTATCAGCTGTTGAGCTCTCATTCCTAACAGAGAAGCAGTAACACAAGAATTAGATATAGAACTAGCATGAGAGTTCTGATAAAATCATTGAAAAAATGTGTAGTAAGTTAACATAGTCAAGCAAGGAAAATTATGAACCCTACTTTTCATCCCACTTTTTCCGCTATAGACCAACATAAGCAAAATTGCTATAATCAATAACGGGCACATAGGATTGTATTAGGCAGAATATTCATATACTTGGTACTAACACCCACCCAATATAATATTGCATAGGCATCTAACCTTTGTAATTGATCTTCTAGCTCTTTACACTTGGCCGAAGCATCCTCATGACCCCTCTTTTCATCCTGAAGTTCATTCTCCAGAGTTTCTGCCTTAACTCGTAGAAGATTCAGCTCAGTTTCTAACTCATGTGCACGTGTTTCAAGGGCCCTGTATGACTCTGCCATACATTTCAACTGTGTCTCGGCCAAGCTGTTTGATCTTTGAGAAGAAGACAATTGTGATTTAACTTCTGCTAAAAGTTGCTCGGTCTCTTGTAATTGAGACTTTGTGATTTCAAGAATTTCAGTACATCTTGACAGATCCATTGTCGCCTTTTCTTTCTCTAATTTCAATTCTTCAAACTCCTCCATTGAGAATTTTTGTGATGTAGCATTTGATTCATAACCTGAGACCAAATTTCCATCATCAGGAACCTCAGGATCAGAACAAGGATTAAGAATACGGGAACATCCATTTTGATATCTTTCTCCTGATGAATTGTCTTGAACTAACTTATTTTCTGGCAAAGCAATCTTGTCTATGCAATGAGGACTATTAGTTTCAGCTTCTGTACCCTTGTAGCCAAGGACATTAAACCTGAATTCACTTGCTTTAGATAAAACATAAGACAAGTCAAGAACAAACTGTAGCAAACTTGCTTTGTTGCATATCACTTTGTTAAAAGTTATAGAGAACTCCTCAATCTTTAGGCTCATTCCATCTCCATCAGAGGTAATGTCATGAACTGACAGTGCTTCTCTACCTAGGAACAACACAAAGTCATGAATATGAGAAATTGCAGCTTCCAAATCTGAAGTCATCTGCACATATTCTGTTTGCTGGGATGAAGCGTTTTCCTTTTCAAGATTTAAGCCAGCATCTTCAGGCTTTACCTGCCTATCACATGTAGTATCATAAGGACACACGACCTGGGGTATGTAACCCAAGGAGTGGTGGATGGAAGTGTCACATGCATGTTCCAGAATATGTTTAATATCTTCAAGGATCTTACCCATATTAGCGTCCCTAGACATGGACTCGAAAACCATTAAAATTCTTGATCGAAGCTTTGTCAATGACAAGCCATTAACATCAGATCGGGGATCAGGTGTTGACAACACTGCACCAGAAGACACCAAATTTGGAAGTGCATTTAAATCACACTGCTTTTCGGAGGGATCATTTATGGAAGTACTGACGTCTGATACAATGTTGGTCACAATTTCAGTTTTCTTATTGTTTGAAGAAACCGAATCAGCGTTATCACCATTAGATTCATCTGATAGACGAGCAAACTTCTCCACCTCTAGAAAATCATCCATTAGTTCTAACTTATTAGTGGCTTCAGATTTGCTAGATTTCTCAATATTCTTTTCCTTTTGGAATTGGGATATCCCCGAGATTAATGTTGTAGCCCAAGACTCAGCACATCTTCCCGCATCATCGTTTCCATCTTCAGACATGGAGGTTAAGCTTGGTGCATTGCTAGCATTTTGACTATAAATACTTTCGTGGGTTATCTGGATGATGGATTTTGGAGATCCTTTTTGCTGGTTACTTGTATGAAGTTGCGCTTCCAAACTTTGAAGTTTGCTCAGTGTTTTAGAACACATACTCCTTGAGGCCTGCAATTCACTATTACGTTTTGCCAAAGCTTCTTTCAACATCTTGGTTTCTTCCTCCATTGACAGTAATCGCTCTGTAATAAATTCATTCTCCTTCTGGAATTTCTGTACATTCTCAAGGGAGAACTCAGGCAATGGAGACAGATGAGGACTAGCAGGCTTGACAGGAGACCTCTTGAATCGAGTTTCTTCGTAATCTCGGCCAAGATTCTCAACTTCTAGCTTCATTTGTGCAAGTGCAGCAGGACCAGGTAACTTTTTTCGCACCAGACCACGTAATCTTTGGCACTCGGCCTCTAACTTAGCTATTTTTTTAACACCTTCCATATGCTGCTTGTTAGCAGCTTCTGCAGATCTCATACTCATGTTCTTTTCTTCATTACGAATTTCCAGCTCCTTGGAAACAACATGAAGTTCATACTTGAGTGAATTGATTTCTCTTTCACATGATTCTATGTTGCTCTTCAAAAGCTCAATTTCAGTCTCAGCCTGTGCTTTTTCTTCACTTATTTTGATTAACATGTTAGAGCGCTCCTGCAAAGACCTTGAAATAGCCTCATTTTCAGCAGCAGACCTAAAGAGTTCTTGTTCTAAGTTAACCATCTTTGCCTCAAGCTCGCCCTTAATTTTATCTAATTGCTTGGTTTTGGTGAGAGCAACTTCCTGTATTTTCTGTTCATGTTCTTCCTTCAGGTTTCTTATCTGTCGCATACACTCTTTAAGAGCACCATCTAAATGTGATGCACGATCATCAGCAGTGAGCTTTGAAAGAGTAACAGATTCGAGATGATTCTTCAATGCCAAAGCTTCTGCTTCAGCCTTTTCCCAGCCTGCAACAAAAGGAGTTTCAATTGAACTCTAAATCCAAGAACAATAACAAGCTCTTGGTATTAAGGCAGACTTGGAACAAGAATATCTTTTAGGTAGTAAAATCATTTAAGCAGTATATCTGTATACCTGAGACAGCTTCTTCAGCTACTTTAGCATGTTGTTTTACTAAGTTTTCCTTGGTAGTCATTTCTGAATTTGCTGCTGATAGTTTTTCATTCAGTTCCTTGATCTCATCTTCCAGTGTCTGAACTTTTTCCTTATGTGTCTTCACTTGGTCCTCCAAACCAGTGAAATGTGCATATGACTCCACAGAAATTTGGACATAGTTCGACTTTTTGTAGTTTTCCTGTTTTCATGTGAGGGAAATGCATAAGAGAAAAGAAGAATAAGCTATGAAATTAATCACATTGTTGAGCCAACAAGACCAATAAAGTATTGTCATGTAAAGTTCTCAATCAAAGTATAAGTCCTAAAGAGATAGACATGTGCACACAAACAAACACACAGAAGAACACAATTCATGCAATGAAACTACAAACACATTGAGGTAATGTAACCTGAAATTTAACCAGAGGGAGAAAGCGTAAATATGCTTCATGATAAGGATAAATTTGAATTAATAAAAGGATATAGAATATAAGCAAAAATAAATAAATAAAGAAAACTTGCCAAATGAAAATGTTAGCAATAAAATAATATTGTAAGATGTCCACAATATTGGTAAATTGTCATACTAAAAAATAGAGAACTTAATGACCAAATCGCAGTCAACAAGGTAAGAAATTCAATTTTAGATTTTTTTTTTTTTACTATGGTGAAAATGACAATAAAAGTACCTGATTGCCCTGAGAGGAAGAACCAGCAGTGTCCAAAGCAGCAGCTGCTTTCTCAAGCACTGCCTTGTCAGATGATTTTTTCTTCCATGGCCAGCGTCTTTCCATCTAAAACTACAAGGGCATTGAAAGATGAAATATTTAATTAAACAGATAAAGAAGGTACTCAAGCACTCCAAATTCTCATACCATAAACTTAATAATCAATTCAATTATTTGACTAAACGCTACAGTCTTACTATCGAGTGTTGTATAGTTCTGTTTATTCAACCAATGCCTTTTACAATTATTAGCTTGAATGAGAAGACAGCGCCTAATTCAGCTAGAAAATATACCTTAAAATTTTCAACAATAATAGTAACGCAAATTCATGGCAACCTGCCGAGATGAAAAGTGAAATGTTCACAGGCTTATGATAGCAACTCAATCTATTTGTACATTGCTATCAAGTAGGGTGCAGTTGAGCAATAAAGTTGTATTTTACTATTTTATGTAATAGCGATCTTGAAGATCTAATCACTGAGCAGGTCTCTAATGGATGGTCTGTGATCCTATCAGTACAGGAACTGATGCTATAAACGTACACCAATAGATATGGAAAAAATAAATATTCTGCAGGTGCTAAAACTTGAGTGAAAATGAAAAAAACAAAAAAAAAAGAATGAGGGAAAAATATATAAGAGAGCCTTGCTAATGAATACTCATCACGAACGGTCTTAATCACTCAAATTTGATCCAAATTGATCACAGACAGTTGGAGGAAAAAAAGAGCCATATATGGCACAAAGCTGCAGATACAAGCACATAAATAAACACTGAAATCGCCGGCAAGAAACTACATTCAAAAATCAGAAATCTGATGAAAAATTATATAAGCTGTTGGAAAATGAATGGCCAAACTAGACTTCCTATTATTTCTTTCTAATTGAAAAAGTAGAATTAACCGGAAGAATTAGCCGGAACAGAGACTCACCGACAAAAAAGAAAAAAAGAAAAAGCCTCCAATGAGGAAGAATGAACAGAAACTGAAGAAAATAAAAAGGACATGTAAATGAAGAGTCAGTGGAAAAAGGTGGCCGGGGGTAGGGGGAATAGGAATGATCAGAAAAAAGGAACCAAAAAGTAGAAGACAGTATTGAACGATGAACCGAAAGAGTAGAAGTGGGAGAAGAAAATGAAGAGCGAATAGAATCGGCTTACCGGAAAAAAAAGAACTGGAAGTGAAGAAGACAAAGTGAGGGGTAACGCGAGAGGAGTAGGCTGCTGCCACAGTGGAAGTGGTTCCAGAGATTGAAGAATGAGGATCTCAACCAAGGTTTTACCACTTTTTCCGATAATGAGAAACAGAGTCGCAGAGAGGGAAGGCGGAGGTGGTAGTGGTAGTGGTAGTGGTGGGTAAGCTGAGGCTGAGATATCCAGAATTAGGTGTCTCTGTCTCTTAAAAGAGAAGACGTTGGAAGAGGAATAAAAACCAGTTTATGTTTCTTTTTCTTTAAAATAATATGTAACTTTTGATACGTATTTTGGTTGAAAATTATATAATATGGTTAGACGTAATTGGGGGGCTTGAGTCTTGAGGCCAGGGGGGTGTGGGTACTAGTGAGTAGTGAAGGCTTGTGAGAGAAGCAAGGAAGGAAGCATCTGAGTGTGTGTGAGGGTGAGCTGTATCGGATATTGGGGAAAGGCAGATTAAGTTAAAAAAATGTAAATAATAATTGAATTAATGGAAATTGAAAAGGGGAGAAAGTGCGATTAGTAATTAGTAGCAGTGGCACTGGAGTGGGTACAGCTCATGAATTTGGTGTATAGCTATGGGGCATGATGGATGAGTTGGCGGCTTTACTAATGCATAAGCACTACCCCATATCTTGGTGCACCTGTAATATCACATCCTTTACTCTACCAGTACCCACACACCTTGTCCTTTCTTTTTATTGAGATCCTTTGAAAACGAGATTAATCAACCCAATTTTCTTGGCCCAACAAATATTAATAGGCATTGGATGAAGAGTGGGAGGGGTTTTGAATTTTGATAGGCATGTTACATGGAAGACCTTCTTCCCCACTTTCTGGCCCCAACAAATATCGTGTTTTGACGACGCAGGTGATGGGTGAGTACGTCTAAGGCTTCAACAATGTCTTCTAGGCTCTGACTCCTACAGCTCTAATACCTTCTTCATAAAGGATTTGGATGTCGGAAGCTATGACACCATAACAAGCACCTTTCAACAAAGTCAACACCCAGCTTTCTCCTCACCTTTTTTATTTGATATTTAAAAATGAAAAATTATTAAGTCTACAGATTATACAAAATAATAAAGTAAAATTCATTATGAATAATATTGAATATTTTTTAATATATTTATATTCATTTGTAACTAATCTAATTAATTTGTCTTTTTTCTTTTATAAATTCACTTAAAATTTTCTCTTCAAATGCCTCCATCCCCCCTTCACCATTCATTTTCTCACATTATATCCAAAAACCTACGCTTATTTGTTTCCCTTCATAGGGACGCCTTCCTAATATCTTCCAACTTACTAATAAAGTTAATTATTTTAAAATGTGACGTTAGTTATGCTATTTTATGATAATAATTTATGAACACATTTCTTGGTTTCTAATATTTATAATTTCTTATTTTTTTCAAATTTTATTAAATAGAATATTGTATGACAAAATAATCAAACTAAATTTGATTATTAATATATTATAAAAAGTAATTATTTAATTAAAAATTTAAGTTATATAAACTATTTAACTGACATATTTTTTTAATAAAATCATCATTTCATATATAATTTTATTAGTCTTAGTTCTATTAATTTTTAATTAATTATTATTTATTATAAGATAGTATTATTTAAATGATAAATTTAGAAATTATGAAATAAAAATGTAACAGATGCTTTTATTAATATAATATCTCAAAAATAAGTTACTATAGTTGATGGCTGACATGTTCAAAAAATTAAGAATATTATTATTATTATTTATTATTAATAATTATATTAATATATATGTATTTGAGAATTTTAATTTATTAATATGATACTTATTTATATTAATCATATTTTTTAATTGTTAAGAATTAGTGTAATATAATGTATGGTAAAGAATAATAAAATAACCTCATTTTGAGACTGTAGCATAATTTTAATATTTTGATTTTTTAGTTTATATATTTTTTATCTCAAAATTTTTTATTTTTTAACATTAATTAATTATTCTCTATATCATATAATTTTTTGAGAATTTTTTAAAATATTTTTATATATTTTTATATTATTTATTTATAATTTATTTGATATTATTCATATATAAATATAAAAATTTTAAAAAAATATAAAAATATTTTAAAAAATTCTTAAAAAATATATATAATATAAATAATAATTCATTAATATTAAAAAATTTAAATTTTAAAAATAAAATAAAATAAATACTTAAAAAAATAAAATTTCTATCTCACAATCATAAAATTATTTTAAAATAAAATAATAAATAAATTATTATTTTAAAATGTAGATTAATGAGTGCGGGGTCACGCCTTTTAGTTGAGCGCGTTAGCCCCGCATGAGACCATATGCAGCAGCCTGAGAGACAATACGGTTCGCTGGTTCGGTGGACGTGCGACCCGAGAGCTAGCCATATTCCACTGGGACCCCTACAGGGGCTGG
>JASKGM010094542.1:0-12967 GCA_034509205.1 Ceratonia siliqua
TGGTATTTTCTCCATCCGTCACGTTGTGACACCATTGTAGAGAAAATATAAACACAGAAGCTGTTAACACATTAGGGAAGGATTAATTTATGAATAAGAAAATGATAGTCAATGACTATCTCATCCTTTGAACCCCCAAAGGAGGGATTTGAAAATTCAACAAAGGCAGAAAATCCATTCCATCAATACACATTAACCATATGGCGATTTGTCCTTAGTAACAAGTAGGGGTGTGCATCAGCGGTTTGGTTCGGTTAATGAACCAGATCAATCACCAAACCAATTAAATTTAGACGGTTTGGTTTGGTTCAGGTTTTTGAAAATTTGGTGTGAAAACCGAACAGAACCAAATCGTTATTTAACAGTTTGGTTCAGTTCAGTTAGTCGATTTTTAGAATTTTATTTAAATGTAATAATTAATATATATTTATTAATATATTATATATATATATATATATATGTATTATAAATTATAATATTATATAACTATATTTTATATATTTTAAATTATAAAATATATATAATTAATTAATTAAATATAAACGGTTCAGTTCGGTTAACCGCGGTTTTGAAAATTCAAAATCGTTAACCGAACCATGTATGGTTTGGTTATGACACTATTTAACCGAACCGAACCATTCAATGATTGGTTTGGTTATTTTTCCTTTCGGTTCGGTTCAGTTTGGGCGAGTTGATGGTTTAACTAATCCAATTGCACACCCCTAGTAACAAGTACCTAAATGCAAGATTAAATATGGTGATTTGTCTCTGGTAACAAGTGGATAAGTAGAAAAACATTTCCATTTGTCTCAGAGAATAGCACATAAAAAGCTTGGAAGTAATTGCTTCAAGTTGTAGGAATATTTCATTGGCTTATATCTACTTAGAGAACTTAACAGCATCCACAGGTTTTAAAAAAGAATGAAAGAATAGAGCTATCAATCTTTAAATGAAATTAAGAAGAGAGGGTTAAAATTAAACTCTCTTTCCCTTGATAAATGCCCTCAAATATGATTGATTGCAGAGCCAAATGAAATTGAAATCCTTTTTTTGTGTTCCTTAATGAAAAGGTGTTCATGTGGTATTATTTACACGTTTGACTTGACTTTTCGTTTTGTGTGTGTCTTTGTTTTCTTCTTTTTTTTCCCTTTTGCCATTAAACGCTGACTATAATTAACCATGAATTTTCTTTTTCTTTCATTTCATACCCATTATACATACCTTTTCTATTGCCATCCCATTATAATTTGCCATACAGGATGCCACAAAGCTATGGTGATTTCAAAATAAGAAACTCTATCAGTATATGTAAGAAAGGATTTTTTTTTTAAGGAATCTTCCTGAGAATTGCTTTGTATAAAGATAGATTTGGGAAATTTCTTCTTTGTAAGGATAATTATATGAGTAGATTTCCTACTTGAAATTTGGGGATGAGATTAGAGATTATACTCTTTGCTTTGCGGGAATCTCACTATACAAATTTACTTTCTCTAACATGTGAAGTATATTTTAAAGAATAAAATATTATTTGATAATATTTGATAAAAAATAATCAAGAGATGAACATGGGAATAGTCTAAATGAACCGATAACCATACCAAAACCCCAAACCAAAATCAAATAGAACCCACAAAACTAAAGTTAAAACAAAGTAATTGAGAATAGCAACTAAAGATGAACATGGGCATAATCTCGAAGCGATTGAAGAGAAAAACAAAATGGAAGAGGGTAACCGATTTGAAATTACCCGAGTCAAAGTTTTCAAATTGTAGTTGCTACGAGAGTATTCCCGATGGATGCGACAGTACCCTTGACTCACGTGAGTGTTCCCGATGCCATATCATTTCCCCTGCAGAAGTATTAGATGCAAAAAGTCTTTATAATCTAGGAATGATGGGCAAATATCACATTTGTTTGTTTAGAACATCCCTAACCTTTCTATCAACTTGTGACTATCTGAACCGTGCTGCATCACAAAATCAACACTATCTAGCATCTTTTTCATTGCCATAATACAACATGCACCCTTACAGACAACTGTCAATTTTCTTATACCCACAACTAAGTTTAGAAACTAATTTATCGGTATAGTACAAATTTGTAGGCATCCAATGACTGTTTGGAAGTATCTCACTTATCAATGTGATAAATTCATCTATACATGCACCCACAACATTATAATCTGACTTAATGCTCAACAATCTAACAGCCGTTGAAAGCACATAATGTGTCTCACATCTATCCCATAATGGAGACTGTGCGACACTTAACATATCATAAAACACTGCCAAATCTTCATTAGGATCCTCTTCCACTCTACAATACTCCCTTTCAAAAGATGGCCCAGCAGTATCAATAACCGTCTGCTCATACGGCTAGAAATATTGGGTTTCAACCTTAACCTCAACTGGTTGAGGTAACCATGGCTTGACCTCTCCATGATACACCCATAATAGTATTTCTTCATAAAACCTTTCTTATATAGATGTGCCCTTACATCATTTGGTGTTTGAAACTTTTGGCATTTACCTTTAGTAAATGGGCATCTAAACGTCCCATTGTCAATAATGACATTATGTGCAAAAGTGAATTGAATAAATTTTTCAACACCCCTGTAAAACTTAGCTGTAATACTCCTACTATTAGGATAAATTATGTTGTTCATCCAACGACAATGCTCAGGGATCTCCATATTCCTTCAATATTCAATAATAATTATAAATTCATTACATCACATATATTCATCAAAATATATACATCAAATTATAGTGGCTAAAAAATAATCCAAATTTTTTTACAAATTAGTAACTTCCATCATACAACAAAACCCCCAAAAGAATTTGCCAAAATGTAAACAATATCATACATAATTTAATTTATTAAATTGAGCCGTACATACAATAAAATTGAAATTCATCCAAAATAATTCCAAAAAATGAAAAAAAAAAAGTCATCCAACACTCTATATCCATCAAAAGACAAAAGCCCTAAAAAATTTTCTCAAAATATAAACAATAACATACATAATTTAGTTTATTAAATTAAGTCATAAACACCACAAAATTGAAATTCATCCAATAAATTCCAATAAATTACGAAAAAATTATTCAAATACTCTACATCTTTTATACAACAAAAGCCCTAAAGAAATTTCAACATAAAAAATCTACATATACTCCAATTTTAACATTTCAATTCATATTTCAACATAATTATATCTCACATCAAACTAAACCATATATCAACTCTATATACTATCAAATAGCTATCAACCACATCATATATTTAAACAAAACTAAAAAAACAACAAAAAAAGTTACCCAGAAATCACCCATTAATAAAGAAAATTTACGGGTAGAAAAAGGACTTTTGCCACGGCTTAAATTCTGTGGCAATTACACGTTGCCACGGAATTGAGTCTGTAGCCTAAATAGCCATAGCTAAGCCTAATTGTCACGAAAATAGAAAGTGTATGAAATTTTGTCACGGAATAATAACATTGCAAGTTGAAGAAATATGCTGTGACAATTTTTGTGATATAATTCGTGGTTCAAAGTTTTGCCACGACCATTTGCCACAAAACTTAGCCATGCCATTTCAAATCCGTGGCAGGTGTCTTAACATGTTTTGCCACAAATTTTCAAAACCGTGGCAAATACCTTGTGAAGTGTTTGCCATGGTTTCCTTGATCAGTGGCAAAATCTTGTGGAAATTTGCCACGGTTTGTTTGTTCCGTGGAAAATTTTCAAAGAATTTTGCCATGGTTTTCAATATTCGTGGCTAAAGATCAAGGAGTTTTGCCGTGATTTGTCTGTTCCGTGGCAAATTTTTAAAGAATTTTGTCACGGTTTTCACTATTCGTGGCAAAAGATGAAGTAATTTTGCCATGGAACTATTGATCAATGGCAAATTTTTCATAAGAAGTTTGCCATGGTCAATAAATCCGCGGCAAATTTAGTATATATTTTGTCACGAATTTCTTATTTTGTGGCAAAATACAATATATCCAAACCCCTTGTTTGCTCAATAAATTTTCCCAAAATCTGATACAAACTTCAATACATAACTGCTAATCACAATAGTTTCATTTTGTCAATAAAATGAAACAAACAAACATGTCAATAAATATTCATAAATAAAAACTAAATAATCAACATAATATTCATAACATATATCTAGTACAAATAGAAAATTAATTACTAACTTAATAAAAAACACATGTTCAAGAGAAAGAAAGAAATATATAACTATTTCTTATCATCCATCTCATCATCATCATCGCCTTCATCACTGTCTTCATCTATATTGAATTTGGATAAGATTTTTATCATTAATCTTGAATTACGCTATAGCTGTTTATCCTTTTCAGAAAGTTTTGCTCTCACAGACTGTAACTCTTCAGTAAGAGCATTAACTCTCTACTGCATCAGATAGAACTCATTGGGTGTGTATCCAGTTAACTAGGTAGAAGTAAAAGCACCACTGTAAACACTGGATTTTGTCCAGGCGCTAAATATATATATATATATATAATAAAATAAAATAAAAAATAAAAATTATAGATAAGAAAAGTGGAAAAATAACAAAGTTATTATTATAAATTAAAACCAAAAAAAGAAGAAAGAAAAAAAAAGGGCCAATGAACAAAAAAAAAAAGGAAATTCAGCCCACTTCATGAGAGCCTAAATGCCCAACTTAGCTAGCAAAACCCGGTCCATTACCCTTATACCCGGTCTAAACCGGATACCCATTAACCCGGATCCACCTCTCACCCATTCTTCGCTACCCACGCAACCTCTGCACCCTGGTACTTTCCCCTCACCCATCTTCCTGCCTTCAACACCCACACTCTTCACGCGACTCTCTCTGCTTCACCCTCCAATCAAGCAAATCACACCTACTCTTCCACGCGATCTCATCTCTTCTGTTCACCCCATCACCTCTGCACAACACCCACTCTCTGAGCCTCCCATTTTTCACGCCATTGCTGTCACACGGCAGCGGGAGGGATTTTGTGGCTATAAAGAAGCTGAAACCGAAAAAGCAAATGGAGGATTTTTTTAGAGAAAAATCAGAGGGAGAAGGGGTAAAATTTAGTGGAGAAGGAAAGAGAGGGTTCACCAGTTGAAGGAGATTTGAATCTAGAAAATTTTTGACAAAGGACGAAGCAGAAACCAGGGGGATATTTCTGGATCAAACACAGGAGGGCCATCAAAGGAAATTAGTGAACCGAGAAAAATGGAAGGAAGAGGTGATTCTTGAAAGGGTTAGCTTCTCGTCCTTAGTATTTTCTTGCTCTGCTGTTTGAGCTAGTTTGTTTTGCTTTATGTTTAATAATTTAAAGTGGGTTCACGGTTTCAAGCATGATGATATGGTCTGTAATCTTTGAGGATAAATTTGCTTTTCTTGTGGGTAAATTTGCTTTTCATATGTGGGTTCTGTAAATTTGCTTTTCTGGTGAACCTATTTCTGGGTTTCTTCGTTTGGTTTTCTGGTTTTTGGCAGTGTGGGTTCGAATGTAGTATTGAGAATGCAATTAACAAAGGATTATGGCTTCATGTTTTAGTTCAAGGTGTATTGAGATTACTGTAATGAGGCATGCTTGGACTAATTAATGGATGTCATGGTGTTGTTACTCCATGCCGACTTCTAGTTTTTATAATAGCACATGATTTGTTTTTATAGCATGAGCTAAGAGCAAAAAACCATAATGCCTCACTAACATTCCTAATGTGTTTTTCTGCTGCATAAGAATCTTTTGGCATGACTATTGGTAGAAGTAGTAACTATGATCATGGTTAAAAGGGGTTCATTTTCCTGTTTCGGGTTTAAACCCCCATTGGACCATCAAAGGAATGGGTGCTTCGCCTGTCTATAATTCTAGCTAAGGATATGGAAACAAATGGTGTGGGTCTCAAAACTTCACTGGATTCTCAATCATGGCTGGGAATATAGATGTGCTATCAAACTGGAATTTTAAAACTTATTGGAACTCAGATGATTTCATTCAGGGAAATATGTTGGTGTGAATTAAACTGTTAGTTCCTTGTTTTTCAACTCTCTGAGTTTCTTTGGGTTATGCTGTTTTATGGCACTGTATTTCATCTTATTATAATTCTTGACCGTTTACTAGTGAGTGGAGGGGATTATAGGGTAGTGGTGCTTGTTCTCCATGTTCGGTAAATTTTGTGGGTTTTGTCTGTTTGTTCTTATCTCTATTTTTTTTTCCTTGTAAATTCTCATTTTCACCAAATAAATAAAAACAGATGGCCCAAATGTTCTTCACTTTCAATTAGACAAGGCCCAAACGAATGACCCAATTTCCAAAAGGGGGATCCCAAAGCCCCATAAGCAAATTCAAGGGCTTTAATGTGGGTCCTAAAGGCTCAGTAAAAAAATTGGGTTTCAAAGGCCCATTGGGATTGAAAAGAAAGGGGTTTCAAAAACCTCATTGAAATTGGGGGCTTAAAAGCCCAATTAAATATTTTGTGAGGGTCTAAAGTCAGTTTCAAATTTTTAAATGTTGACTTAATACTTTTCAAAGTTCAAATTTTGACACCAATACTTTTCAAAATATGAGTTTTAACCCCAATACTTTCAAATTTTAAGTTTTGACCTGTACATTTCCAAAAATATTATTTTGACCCTTAGACTTTACGAATTTCAAATTTTGCTGTTCCGAGGCTTCCAAACGGTGGTGAGATTTAACACTAGGATCCCTTAATTCGTCTCAAAACATTATGTGGGGAAATACTCTCCCATTTTGTCAAGCTTTATGTGGAGATTCGTTTCCTATACTGTCTTCATTTCTTTGAATATTATGTGGGGAAATATTCCCCCATTTCGTCAGGCTTTATGTGAAAATTTATTTTTCCTTATTATCTTTATTTCCAAAACTTTATGTAGAGAATTAATCTCTCATATTGTTGAGCCTTATGTAGAAATTCACGTTCCCATATTGTCTTAATCTTTCCTAAGCAAATTTTAATTCACTTAATTAATTTTGAACTACGTGGACCTTGATCCCTTAAGGGTACATAGGCACTTACACAGTAAGACAGGTCCGGTTATCTCACTTCTTTATTTTTTTAAAAATAATCAAAATAATACAAGGGGTATTTCAAATAATAATAATTTTAAGCACAATCGATTTAAGGTAACCATCCTTAAGGATGGACGTTGTGGGTTGCCTAACACCTTCCCCACACGTAATTAGACTCCCGAACCTATCATCTGGTTCCAAAGGCCATTTTTTGGTTTTTAAAGGATCCCAATTATCCTTATAATTAATTGATGGCGACTCTATTTTTTATCTCTGTTTTTGTTACCCTTTTATCGCCTTAAGGTCACGACGGTGCATTTTTCCCATTCGTCACGTTGTGACAACCACCTAATAATGAGGCGTCAGAGCCAAATTTGTATGCACGACCCATCTTATTCTTTCCGTTGATCGCCATCAAGAAGAGGGTAGGGTCATCAACTGAAGATCCTTCAGTCTGGGACGTTTCCTTTAATGTTTCATATGCAGCCTAAACATTTTTTTTTCACAAATAAAACAAAATATTAATTAAAAAATTTCAACTTATTGTAATAACTATAAAAATTTATTCATGAACTGTGATGGCTCTTACGTACATATGCATCAATTGCTTTTTGATGACCTTGTTGGTTGAGATGGATCCTTAGTACTCTCCCTATAGTTGAGTCTCTTAAAAAGCTTTGGTTGAGTAGGCTCTCTACCCAACTCCAATGCCTATTAATATTATTTCAAAAAAAATATTTTAGTGTAATGAACATATATAAATGTGATTATAATAATTAGATAAATTTATATTATCATTCGTTTCTTATACTCTGACATTGGAATAGAGCCACCTCCATGCACACATTCTCTAACATTAGAAGTTATATTTTTCTTGTTTATTTCACACCTATTCTTATATTGAAGATCGTCTCATTTGGCTCGGAGTTCCTCTAAGACATCATGGGGTAGCCACTGTTCATTGCACATATTCTTGCGAACAACTTTGATTACGTTACGGACTAAATTAGCACATTTACTTCCCTAAACCTTCCAAGCTTTGATTGTGTTGTGGCTCCCATTTATATTTCTTCTGCAATACATTCAAATATATAAAGTTATTAACAATTCAATAAAATAAGTACATATTTTAATTTAAAAAGTTATTATATTAAAATAACCCTAAACTCCTCAAACCACATATCCTTCACTTCTTTATCTACTTGAGACCACCATAGTCAAGCCTTCCCATATTTCCCCTTGAATATGGCTAAAATACTTCCTACAGTGTAGTGAGGAATGAAACTACACAAGAAAATAGTTAATACATTTAACAAATATAATTAAAAATATGTTGTAGTAAATAGGTTTGAAGAACTTACTCATTTCCATATAGACGAATCCATATCCGTCCATCAGATGGATCAATCATACTAAGAACATAGTGGGGCCCAAAAGAAGCAACTTCTTTGTTATGAGAATCTTGTGTATCTTGGGCCATAGAGGCTTGTGCAGGCATCGAAAGGGGGTAACATCAGGCAGTAAAGTAGAAGATGAGGGTCTATGTACTAGACCTTCAATAGGTTCACTAGCTAGCTATATAGAGAGATTGCGTAAGGTTGATTTGCCTTTCTTCTTGGTAACACTATGTTTGTTATCATGACCAAGGGGTGTCTTCCCAAACATACATCAAAAGTAGGAAAAAATAACAAAAAATATCAAATATGCAAAAAAAAAATGTAAACATGACAAAAGATAACTTTTAGTGAGGAAACAAATTATTTGCCTACGTATGAAATTAATCACTTTGAAGGTAATAATTACTAAGAGGATCATCTTCAGTTTCAGGGTCATCATTATTGTATTCTTCTTCTTCCTCCTCATCTTTAAGTTCATCAATATTATTGACTTCATTAGCAGTTCCAACCTCCTCTACTTTAATTGAAGATGGTTCTACTTCTTCACCAACATTGGTGTCATCTGTTAAATCTTCACCAATTTGATCACTAACTATCAATTTAGGCAGCCGAGGTACTTCATTCTCTTGAAAGGGAAAATCGATTGTGGCATCAGGGGAATCAATTATGTGCCTTGCCTATGTCTTAATCATTACTAACCAACCTTGTTTATTTGGGGTTACTTTGGAATAAGATGCATAGTATACTTGTTTTGTTTGTTGAGCAAAAATGAAAGAATTAAACGTCCTATATTTTTCTACTCGCTTCACTTCCACTATCCAATATTTAAAGATCCTTGTTCCTCGATTAAATGGATTACCATTAACAATTGAAGAGAACTAGTCTATTAGGTTCTCCAGGATACCCTAATTGAATTATCTCTTTAAGAATACCATGATAGGAAATGTCTGCTTCACCATATCTTGTTCCTTTAAGGCACACTCCACAATTGCATACCTTTCGCCACTTACTCAATGGTTATGTGTGAAATTTGTATCCATTCACAACATATGTATGCCATGTTCTAACACGCCTTTTCCAAGCCAAATCATGGAAAAATTTATCATGTACCATGTTTTCAGCATTATGTACCTAAGCTTGATAAACACAATACAAACTTAAGTAAGTTACATTGCCTCTAACCATGTGTTAAATTTTAAAGTTGAATACTTACATAATCGTGAAACCTTTTAATAAACTCAGACTCAATATATTTGTCAATATCATTGTTGGACATATTAGGAAGTCCTGCTTTTAGAAACTCGACATATATACTGCAACAAGGCAAAATAAACATTAGATGCCATTGTTTTGTATACCAAGAGTTGATTATGAAAGATATAACTTACTTAATAAAATGTTGAATTTTAGGACAATTAATAAGAACATATAATGTTGCAACAGTGATTTCTTTATCATCCAGATAACGAGGACAACATTTTTCCTGAATGTTCCCCTAGATAGTTTCAAATGGAGAAATGCAGATATTAAGTCGATTGTCTACCATCATTATTTTGGGCCATTCTTTTGGTTCTAGATTGGACATAAGATTTAAAGTAATAGGAACAAAATGTTGATATCTCTTCAAGGATATACACTTTACAAATAGACCCTTCCACATAAACCTTATTTTTCACTTTCTTTTTAAGGATGTATAGAAACCTATGAAAAGTATTATTAAATGACTATTCATCAACTAGAAGAGAAATGAAACAAATGGAAATTACAAATAAGCTACTTCTCAAATGGATACATCCACCGATATTGTACAGGTCTACCAACTCTTGCTTTGTATACCAAGTGGATAGGTAAGTGCTTCATTACATCAAAGAAGCCAGGTAGAAATATCTTTTCTAGCTTAGAAAATATAATAGGTATTTTTCTCTCCATAATGTATAGATTTTCTACTCAGAGGCTTGCAGATGAAATATCTCTAAAAAATTGGCTCAACTCTGTTATGGTTTCCTAAATAAGGGCAGGCAACCCACTAAATGCTATTGGAAGCAATTTCTCCATGAATATATGGCAATCATGACTCTTCAAACCAACAAAATGAAATCTTTCATCTCAACACATCTTGCCAAATTTGAAGCATATCTATCAGGAAGCTTCAACTCTTGCACCTATGCACATATGGCTCTTTTTTGCTCCATGTTAAATATATATTGTGCCTTGGGTTTAAATGTTCTACCATTACCCCTTTCTTCTAGTTGTATCTCTTTTACAATATAACTTTACATCTTACATTGCTTTGATATTATCTTTTGTCTTGCCTTTAATATTCATGATTGTATCAAACACATTTCCATATACATTTTTCTCAATATACATGATATCAAGATTGTGCGGGTTCAACAAATACCAATAAGGTAAATCCAAAAAGATACTGCGTTTTGTCCCATTGTGTGCAATCCCATAGCCTGGTAACTTACTTTGTGTTCAATTATTGTAGGGAACTGACAAACTTGTCTAAACAAATCCATTTCTATGTACCATTTTGGAAGTGGTGAATCCTTAATTTTATTTTTTAAGAAGTTATTTTTATTCCTTCAAAATGGATGATCCATTGGCAAGAATTGTCGATGACAATCAAAGTAACATGTATTCTTCCCATTTTTTAGTGTGAATGCTTTTGAATTGTCCATACAAATTGAACAACCCAATTCACCAACTGTTTGCCAACCAGATATCATGTCGTAAGCAAGAAAGTCATTAATGGTCTACAATAGGGCAGCCTTCATGCAAAAATTTTGTTTTGATGAAATGTCATAAGTTCAAATACCTTCACTTCATAACAATTTAAGCTAATCTATCAAAGGTTTGAGGTACACATCTATCTTACTTTTTAGATTATGTGGACCTAGAATTATAATGGTTAACAACATATATTGCCTCTTTATACACATCACATGAAGTAAATTGTATGAAGTAATGATAACCGACCAACAAAAATATGGTCTTGAGTTTAAAATAAATGGAGCAAAACCATATGCACAAAGTCCTAACTTCACATTTCTTGGCTCAGATGCAAACTCTGCATGAATTTGGTCAAAATGCTTCCATGCTTCTCCATCTAATAGATGTGACAACACTCCCGGTTCACGATGATTTTCATAATGCCATTGCCTAGCCTTGGTTGAGACACTAGAAGCAAAAATCCTTTGTAACCTTGGAATGAGGTAAATATCATATTTGCCTGTTTGGGATCTCCTTCAACCTTTCTTGTCCACTCCTTGCCTCTTTATATCTCTGCTTACTACAAAATCTACGGTCTCTAGCGTTGTCATAGTCGCCATAATATAACATATATCCATCTTCATAATAATCTATCTTTTGGTATCCACATCCAAGCATAGACACAATTTTTTTTGTTTGGTACAAATCATTTGGCATCTTATTATTCGTAGGTAAAATCTCCTTTATCAATGTAATAATCTCATTACAGCAAGCCTCAGGTATATTATAATCTAATTTGATGCTTAAAAACTTAACAGCAACTAACAATACATAATGAATTTCACACCCATCCCACAATGGAGACTGAACAACAGTATTAAGCATATCAAAGAATTTTGCAGACTCGGGATTAGGATCTTCTGCCATGTAATCTCCCCTAAAACTAAGGCCTGCAACATCCATCGCCATTTGTTTGTATGGATTCAATTATACTTCATTCCTTTCATCATGTGTTGGAAGAGTTTGTGGTACATCTTCTCCGTGATTATGCCATCTAGGATCCTAAACCTTGTACATTTACATTTTAAACATGGATACCTGAACTTTCCTTCTCGCTTAAATACATGTAATTGACACAAATGCAATAAATTCCTCAACACCATCCAAAAACTCAATAGTAAACTTGCTATGATTCGCATTTGTTCTATTGTATATCGATCTAAGATGCTTAGGGACTTTCATATCTATGATCCATTTAAAAATTATGCTATCAACAAATGACAAACAATCCTTAGTTTGTTCTTTTGTACATCTAAGTCTTCAAACATTTCTTTTATCTAAGAAAATGAGCGTATGTTACTGCCACCAATTATCCATAACAATAGTAGAATAATGGGTGTTAATAATAATAAGAAATGAATGATGTTTTAGTCTATCTTATGAGCTTCTACCACCTGTAAGGTTTTAATACTTTAATTATTTATTTGTTTACCAAGTGACATATACTTAACTCTTTACATAATTTCATAATCCATAAAATTAGGACAACAATTTTTTTTATTTGACTGGAATAAATCATAAAGCCTACACATGAATCTAAATCTAAGTCACACAATATAAACTCAAGTTAGTGTAAAATAAAATATTTTCATTGTGTTAATTATTTACCTCAACATCTTGTGTTGGTAAAAGGTATGAGATAATTGAGAGTAATGGTGGAGAGACCCCTTTGTAGATTTAGAGCTGCAAATTCAATGGAAGCAGTTGAGAATTTTTACATAGTGCTTAATGACATAAACAATATCAATTAAAT
>JASKGM010094552.1:0-12967 GCA_034509205.1 Ceratonia siliqua
AAATTATTTCTAAAAATAATAAGAGAATAATTTTTGTGTGTTTTTATTTGTTTTTATTTTTTATTTTTTATTTTTTAAAAAATATAACAAATAATTGATAAAAAATATTTATACTCAAACAAATTTTTTATTTTTTTATTTTATAAAATTAATTTTTATAATTATTTTAAAAATAATAAAATAAAAACCATTTCCATAGTTAACCCAACACTGAGAATCCATAAGACATTAGGTGATCGTGATATAACATCACATGAGCTGGGTCAAATTAATCTTTATCAACTCAATCCGTAGACCTGAAAAAGCCCAAAATACCACAATAAGGACTATGAAAGAGTTCCAGTGCCAACGAAGGACAACTGCGAGTGAACTTTACATATTACAAATAAGGGGGATTCTAATACGAATAATAACTACTTCATCAAATCACACAGCTCTTTTGAAGAGGCATAAAAGAATTCTTCCAATTTGAGAGTGATCTATATCTCCTAAAGTATGTCTTGAGATAATGTTTCTCTAATACCTAGCTTTTAAATTCTGTATTATACTAATAATATGAATTTTGAATTGACTATTAATTTGATTGCTGAAATTCTCATCTTTTACTTTGATTAAGGGGCTGTTTGTTTGGGCTTACCAGAGAATGAGTTTTCTGCTTCTCCTGTAAGAGGAATGACTTTTTTTTTTAAAGAGAAATTGTTTTGTGTTTGAATGCAATAATTAAGAAGGGCTTTTGAACAAGGATAAATCTCTTCTTATTTTTCTCCTTATCAGGAGAAGCTACACTTTTTAGCTTCTTATAGGAGATCTTATCCATTTTCATTAACTTATCTATTTTTTATAAGTCCAAACAAACAGGTATGTCTTTATCAGAATGCATTATTTTTTGAACAGAAGTAACTTATTCTCAGAATAAGCCCAAACAAACAGGGTGTAAGTATCCCTATGGATAAATTATCTTACAGCTCATTTCTTCATTACGATGACCTTTATTTTTCTCTAACCTTAACATGGACTAATCTCTCATTAATAGCTAATCGCCTTAACAAGTTTAATTTTTACTATTATTTTATCTTTTAGTGTATAAACACCAGGGATTATAAGCTACAGCCATAGGATTATAGCTTAAGTTGGGGTGTGCCAATTTTTCATTTTTGTTTTTTTTGTTTTTTTTAATATTATTTATTTATTTATTATGGCATATACTTTTTTTAAAATTTTTTAAAATGTTTTTGAATTTTTTACTTATACATAAATAGTATCAAAAAAATTATAAATGAATAGTATACAAAAATTTTCAAAAAAATATGATATAATAAATAATCAATTAATATTAAAAAATTAAAAATTAAAACATAATAATAAAATTAAAAAATCAAGGCATCCCAAATTATTTTACAGCATAATTTTGAATTGTAGGATAGTAAGCCCACAAAACACTTGTGTACAAATTTGAAATTATGAGCACAGCGTTATTTTCAGTTTGTCTATAAGCTAATTCTATCGCCACACTTGTGTGGCAGTAGGATAGATATTTTATTTTTTTAAGTATTATTTTTATTTTTTAATATTAATAAATTATTATTTATATTATATATATTTTTTAAAAAAATTTATATTTATGTATGAATAGTGGCAACAAAAATTATATATGAATAGTATAAAAAGATCTAAAAAAATTCAAAAAAAATTTTAAAAAATTATATAACTTAGACAATAATTAATTAATGTTAAAAAATAAAAAAAATCAAGATAAAAAAAATATAAACTAAAAAATCAAAATATCAAAATTATATTTACCTATTTTAAAGCTATAGCATAACATGGACACATAAGAAAGAAAAAAGATCATATATGTATGTACACATCCTTGTCTGAATAATCTTCTATGGATCAACAGGCCCTGATACGACAAGAGGCCCAGCCCAATTAACGTAGACATCCATTTGGGTTTCTACGCTACTGTCCACTGCTGCTTGAGCTTACGAAAGAAGTCATGACATAAACAAGCTCTAAATATTCTAAAACAAGCTCTTGTTGCCGCGTGTAATAATTTCTGGTCACTATAAATTTTAATAATAATATGTTAAAATTAAATTTAAAATTATAAATATTATTAAAAATGAAAATATGTTAACTGTATAAAAGAGTTTTTAATACTAAAATTTTCTCTTTCTTTTATTCAAAACTGTTTTTAGTTAAAAATTAGAAAAATAAAGTTTTAAAAATAATTAATTTTTAATTTTTTTTAACAAAAAACACTTCTGTTTAAAAGCAGTTGTAAAACACCACTTTTGACCCAAAATTTTTTTTAAAAAAAAAAGCAATTTTTCTTATAAAAAAACAGTAGTCAAACGGACCCTAAACCTTATTTGGGATATAAGTAGTAGATGATAAATCCTTCTCAACAAAGGCGATTCCAAGAGTTGAACATAGGACTACTAGTACCTGGAACGCCTTGGGACTCAACCTACTTTCACTGAGCCAACACCTTGTTGGTATAAATTTTTGATTTAGTGATACTTCGAATCATTTTCAGAAAGGTATAAGTTAATCTATATATATATATATATATATATATATATATATCATTATCATATACGTACCAAGATTCCATAGAATTTTCCTAATATCTGAAGATCTACTTTCTAAATAATGAAGTATGTCCCGAAAGTTTCATTTGAAAATGATGTAATCTAGCTATACAAATGTTTGGAAAAATAGTTTAAGATTATCTTTTTTCTTCTTTTAAAAGAATAATTTTGATGAGTGTTTAAAAAGTGCTTTTCAAGCTATCGTATATTATATATACTGTATATAAAATATTAAAATTTCTATTCTAAAATAGTAAAGTCACATACATGAGTGATCTTTATCGGGAAAAAAAATATTTATGAATTGAAGGAAAAATATATATACAAGAACTTGTCAATTAGTTTTTTTTGGGGACCCATTATTTTTCCACTTAGCTACTCGAATCATCAAAGACGTCCACCTTGAATAAGGCAAAGAAACATTGAGCATCTTGTGAGGTCAGGTTTACATAATCATTTGTCTGTTCCATAGACATTTTCCATTTTGAATAATTATATTAGCAAATCTAAAACAAAAATCAGCTATATATGTATTTATAAACTAAGAGGAAATTAAGAAGATCAACTTTATAAACTAAGAGGAGCCTGTTCAGGAAACAACTACTGAATAGGTGGAATAATATGGTTATCCTGTGCAAGAATTTGTGATTATTCTTCATAATGTGTTGATTGACGGTAACTGGTTAAAGCTAGAAGATCCCTTCAAAACTAGTTCTTTCTTCTTTGTTTTGGTGCCAACTCAGTTTGTGGAGACTAGTTACGTAATTTAATAGACCAAAACACTGTTCCAAAGGACATCGCCATCGATATATTCTTGGTTGATATTAAAGGACAGATCTGTTGCAGAGACATTATTGGCACCTCAACAAGCTATAGCCCCATTTTCCCCGAGCCTTACTTGCTCCATGCATTTTGAGGTTTTGGATATGATTTTGGTAAAAACAGTACTGAATTTGAAGTTTCAATAAACTTGTGATATAAAATACACAGATTTTAAGCCCCTTTGCTTACATAATGAGGGGAAAGAAAGGAAGAAGAAGAAGAAGAAGCAATAGTTGATTGTTTCACTTCACATTTCAACAAAGCTTAGTGTTCGAGAATTTAATCTTTCTTGCTTCTATTCTCATAGTTATATTAAAATTCAACGCAAGATTATGATGAGCTATTGAGCTTCTGGGAATTTCTTTTATTCTGCAGCTCTTCAACCCCCCTTCTTCGTTTTCGTTTGAAAATAATAATTGATATATATGCTAAATCATTATTTGTACTAGCTTAAGGTGTAAAAGTTGATTAAAGATTGAATGGAAAGTGGTGGGCAATAAAGAAGAAAAGGAGAGGGAAGAAGAGGCGCAGACAGTGGTCATCTTGATCACCAATGTGAGAAATAAACAGTGAAATTTGAGTCCAATCATGGATAAAAGGATCAAAAGGGTGTGTCTGTGCATGGATATGCTATTGCTTCCTTCACTGTCAACATAAAGGAAAAAGAGATATGTGGGGTTAAATGTGCCAAACAGAAAATATTCTCAGAGGACAAACACCAGCACCAGTTTCTGTGAAAACAAAAGAAACCACTGAACAATATCTGAAAACGACAACTTGCCCTTGTCTGTTCATTTAGTCGGCAAGGTACTCGACACACACCACTGAAATCAAACATATATATATATATATATATATATATATATAAAGGAGAAATTCAGCGGGCTTAATTTCACTTTAAAAACGACGTGCTTATAAGAAAAATAATTGTCTTTCATAAAATCAACTTAACTACACTTTTGATGTGAGATTTTTTAACACAAACTTTACAAAAGTTTCACATCTTTTAAATTGACTGGTTGAATAAAAAATATAAATGTTAGACATATATAACTTCACAAGACCAATTTCTATAAGGATCAATTAGGTCAATATTATATCTAAAAAAATTTAGCCTATACAATTCAATTGCCTCGTCTCTTGTTCTAATTAACTTCATACCACAGTAAATTAAGCTAGCTAGCTCCTAGTATTGTATGTGTAGTAAAAGTAGACTTTGGGAATGATAATTCAAATAACCATTCTAAGTTTTAATCAACTAGGTAATATATATATCAACAGAAGCCATAATAATTAACATCGTCAGAGATGAGGGGAGGGGAAAAATAGAGGGAGAGAGAGCCAATGTGTTATAATCCCTAACTTTCTGCACTTACTAGAAAGACAAATAATCATGGATGCACAAAGGAATCTAAAGAGAAGCTATCATTATATATCTATGCACGCTTGTATATAAGGGGCTGTTTGTTTGGGTTTATCAGAAAATATATTTTTTCTTTTTTCTACCGGAAGAATGACTTTTTTTTAAGGAAAAGTTGTTTTATGTTTGGATGCAATAATTTAAAAGGCTTTTGAAGTAGGGTGAACAATTTTAAAAATGAAGGTTTTTCTCTCTTCTTATTTTTCTCCTTATCAGGAAAAGCTCAAAATTTTAACTTCTCCTTATAGGAGGTTTTCTTCATTTTCATTAACTTATCTGTTTTCTATAAGCCAAAACAAACAGGTATATTTTTATCAAAATACATTATTCTTTGAAAAAAAGTAACTTATTATCAGAATAAGTCCAAACAAACAGGACCTAAGTTAGCTCACAGCAAACACTTCTCTCATATGTACATGATAATGGTTTGGTTCTCTATGATTTTCCAGCAACTTGAGTTACCACTCTATATGTACATGATAATGGTTTGGTTCTCTATGAAACAATCTAATGATCTATGGACAAGCTGTGATCCTGCTTCATTTTTTATTGTTCTTTTAGGAAAGATCTTGAATAGTGTCTTTATGATGCTTATTTGATCTCAGTTTTGAGTACTTAACACTCCATTCAAATGATGTTCTACCATTAAAATTTTAAAAAGTAATGAAATTGGGTACGATTAGTGAGACAACAACAGAGATTAACAATTTGTGAAAAATGATTACTCTAAGATATTTAGATAATGATTGATCCAGAAATCATAATTTTTAATATAATAATATATCTTAGATGATAGTAGTAATGATATCGGTAACCGTTATTTAATTTCAGCTCATTAATAATATGATGTTTGTGAAAAAAATTTTAAATTTTTTAAAAATAAAAGTATTATAAAACTAATAAAAAAGTTATATTTAGTTTAATTTCTGTATACCATTACATATATATACTTTGTGTACGTGGTAGGATAGAAAAACTTTAACTCCATCCAAGTTCAGAACACTTGTATTTAACCTAAGGCTGCGTTTGGCGAAAGGCCTTGAAAGAAAGAATTATCAAACACCCTTATCATCGTCACCAATACTTTGCAAAATGGATAATTAATTACTAAGGATCGAGGAGTTGCGAAAGACATTGGCACCTACCATCATGGTCAAAGTCAATCTAATTGAGAACAGTAACTCTTCTAGTAACAAGTAACAACATATCTCTCCTCCATTTCCATTCACGTATTCAAGAACTCCCTGCCGGTCACCATTTTTTGAGTAACCCAAGAATTCTCTGGCTGCCTTGTTCTATATTTATGGTGACACTGTTGATCTGGTTGCCTTCTTCAAAGTTGACGGACATTTCTGCTATGAGCTTGCGATTCCGATGAGAGAATGTAGAAGGGTAGATTTAGTTTGGTTAATTGATGACACTGTTTTAGTATGCTGTCCAACCATATCCTAAAATGTCCCACTAGTTAGTAATACTGGGATGTTGAATATATTGGATTATTCTTGGAGTGTAGGATTAGTTTATGTTTATCGTATATAAATTTGCATCAAACGGAGCCTTAAAACCTGTCTCTCGACCACAACCCCCGCCCCCCAAAGATACAAGAGAAAAAGAAAAAGAAGAAAAAAAGTAAAAGGAAATTTCTGGACAGGACATTGATTTGAAAAAGGAACAACTTACACAATACTGAAAGGACTAATAGCCTACTAGTTAGTAGTCACAGGAATTGCCCTCAAGATAAAGGCAGCTTCAAAGTGTGAAGAAATAAAGTAATTAACAGTAATGGTAAAGAGCTACAGTATGAAATTAAGAGTGACAACGACAAACAAGAATCAGAAAGAATCATTTCCTGTCAACTCCTATATGATGATGATGCATAGTAACTGTACAAATACAGCCAAACTGACATTGATGAGACATTAGTATGCTCCAATCTCATTTAGAAAATGAGAGGCTTTATCATTTATGCAACAATTTCAGGAAGAAGGTTGATTAATTTGAACTGCAGAGGGGAAACTTTTTATCTGCTAATTTTAGTTGTTTGTTTGGATTGTGAAGCTAAGTTTAAACATTCATGGTGGCGCAAAGACTAAAGACCTCGACATAGGTCTCCCTAGCTACATTCTTGGGTTCATGAATTTCAAACAATATTTATTACAACTTGTTAATTTAGGTCAGTATATAATTAATGAGTCTTTACTATTATGACTTTGATTAGGTAAGGAGTCAGCTTTAATTTTTGAGTGAAAAGACATAACCAGCTACTTAGCTTGTCCATGAGTGATTAGCCTACTAGCTAATACTTAATCTTTCTTTGGAGCCTTACCAAAACTTTGAAATCCTGTGGAAAGTTGTTATCCAATTGCTGGAAAGTTTACCAAACCCATCAAGTGCAATCAAACTAAGTCTGTAAGAGGTCAAAAATTACTTCTTGTGGAATAATATTTTACTCTAACCCTTTTTTTTTTTTATTACCTAATTTGGTACTCCATAATCATGCAACCTGGACAAAAAGAAGACCAGAATGGACCACCGGGACAGAATTAGTCGAAAAGGAGAGGGAAATATAGAATGTGATATCAACAGCTTAATTTGAATATTCAATTTTGACTTGGGTTTTACCATCAACTACTCTTCGTTTTGCTTGAGAGATTCCGTGTCAAATCAAGTACTCCACTTCCGGTTTACTACATACAGACAGTCTCCATTTTTTCAGGCAACTTGATGTACTATGTAGAAGTATACTGCAAAAAAGTACTGTGACTTAATTATATCTGCACTAGCAGGCAGTACACGTTTAAATTCAACAGAAACAAAGAAATGTGTATCCTACCACCCCACCTTTTTTTTATGTTTTTTTCTTAAAATTTTTTTATTTTTTAAAAATAATTAAATATTTTTTATCTTATATAATTTTTTCATAATTTTTTAAAATGTTTTTCAATTTTTTCTTAAATTTTTTTTATATCTCTGTTATTATTCATTTATAATTTTTTTTACTATTCATTTGTAACTTAAAAAATTCTGTAAAAAATACAAAAATATCTTTAAAAATTCTGAAAAAAATTTATAATATAAAACTTAATTTATTAATTTTAAAAAATAAAAAAAAATTTAAAAAAAACATAAAAAAAAACATAAAAAAAAATTTTTAAAATACCCTACCGCCCACCACGTAGGCGGTAGGGTAGTAGCCTCCCACAATCAATGATAGAAGAGATAGTTATTGCCATATTACTTAAAATGCAGTTTTAGCAACGCACAGTTTCTTGTCGTCTATATATACCTTGAACAAATTGCAAGGCCCTTCTTGAGCTTTGTTCATAAACAGTAACAGTGACTATTTAAATACTTGACTTCAAGCAACATACTAGAATGGTAAAGATCAAGGCGAAGATAAGGTAAGGTGACTCAACCAGTAAAATTTAATTAGGTTTCCACTCAAATGTCTCGTATGAACAATGAATTAAAACATTTAATGAGCATGATTCTTTGAAATGAATACCAGCATATAAATTTACTCAATCTTTCTCTGTTGCAGCATTCATTAATTCTAGTACTGATACCTGGCCACGAAGAATTCCGAGTGTAAGAGTACCGTACTATAATGTAGTGATATTAATAATGATAATAATTTGTTTAATTATAGGTTCTTTCTTGGAGCTGTCAATATCTTAGTTACATGTTAGATGTGAAAAAATTCCCCTGAAGAGTGGATGCAGTTAAAACTTTAGTGGAGAAAAGAGTGGTGGGGGACAATTATTTAGAGACATAATTGGCTAAAACGTAGACCGACAAGGTGCATGTTCAGTGTCATCTTTGAGTTAACCATTATTGTAAGCAAGTTCAAGACGATGGAGCACGAGTGGGAAGTGGGAGTGCATGTACGCAAAAAAGAATGAATGATTAGCAAAGACCAACGAGGAAAGGAAAGAAAAGAAAAGCCCCATTAACTTACCAATACCGTTTATACGAAAAGAAAAGCTGTGACTCTATGATCTGATTTGGCCTCTAAAGAGTTTAGAAAAATAAAAAACAGTAATTCTGACTCTTCTGAAAACCCCTTTCCAAGCTCCACCATCGTAATCATTGATGCCATATGCTTACCCTTTTTTTTTTTTCTTTCTTTCCTTGGGAAGGGGGGACCCTATCTGCTGCAGCGCAACTTAAATCCCGAGTTCCAAGTTTGTAAAACAAAATTGAAACTTTATTAATGATTCTAATATAAAGATCAAATTAAGATGATATATCAAGCCCAAAGCTTTGACTTGTATGCTTTTTCTATGTAATCCATTTTGACAATGAATAATAACTTAATATTGTTTGTGTTATCTATACATTTGAAGAGTTTTCCATTATTTAAATTTGAAATCAGTATTGTACTACATATCTTCTAATCATCTTTTGATTTAATTGTTGATGTAGGTAAAAAGGATAAAATTAAGCTAAAAAAAGATTTTCTTTTTTAAATCTTTTGAAAGGTTACTAAGAAAGATACAGTTTCTGTTAGTTAAAATTTTAACAGAGGTCAGGGAAAAAATGTGAGTTATACTTAAATACATAAGAGGAAAATACTATCTTTTGAGAGGTATTTTAATTACACGTCATTTTCTTATATTTTAAAAGTATACACTCAATTCTACTTAACCTAATATTGTTAGTAATATTTTATTAAAATTATTTTTTAAAAAATAAATTATAAAATTAAAATTATAAAAATATAATGACAAACTTGCCCTCAAGCTTTTTATTATCTATCGCTTTTTGAATTTGCTTTCGCAAATTTTGCATAAAATTTTTCATGATAGAATTAATTAATATTTTACAAGAAGGAATTTCTATTTTCTCATAATTAGCACATAATACATTCCCGATTATGCAAATTGGAATACGGAAGATTTAAAATTTAAACTAAAATATTTCTCATTCAAACGAATTTGTTCTCTAACATGTAAAATCACTTAGGATTATATATAAAATAGGAACATAGTATAACCAAGAGTAACAATAACTTCTTATTATTACTCATACCTAATTCTTAATCAATACAAAATTTTGAAATTTTTTATTAAACTTTACATCTAGTTACAAAATACAGTAGATGAAATTAAGATATTGTCATTATGACTATTTATGATATTTCTCATATATATAAAAGATTATCAAAGAGTATTCAATCTCACTTGCCTTCGTGTATTTATACACTTCTAATATTTTAACTTTCTTGCTCTTTTACACCATTTATTCTTTAGGCTTATGTTCAAACTTAGAGACAAAGATGACTTTTGATATATGCAAAAACTTGTTTATGGATATGGTCATATAATACTTCACTTAAACATTATTATAATGTTTTCTATTGTTTTGTTTCCCTAGCAGCTGAGAGAAAATTCCCACTAAATAAGATAAACTTGTTTCTTTTTTTGATATAGTTATTAAACTCCCATTACAATTTTCAAAAATAGTGACAAAAATGAGTACTAATGAAATATTGTACTCACATTATAATTTTATAAACATGAAAAGAGTTAAAGGAAAATAAGAAGGGTAGGCATGCATTGGGAAATGGTGGGGTAATGTGTAAGACATGATCTTGTCGCTGGTGGACTTCACTAGACATAATGATAGTCTTAAATGAGGGGATACACCAAGAAAAGTAGGTTAATACGTAGGAGAATGTCTATTTCGTAATAGAAGATAAAAAAATAAAGAAAATGATATTTTAGTCATATTAAAAAAATTAATATTTGACTAAAGATAACGGTCAATTTTAACGCCAGTTTTAATTTGAGTTTAGTTGTAACTTATTTTTAATTTATAGGGAAAGATCGTATATATCTTCAAAATAGATGAAAGGATCATGTATTAAAACATTTCTCAGGGGATAGGAGATTATTTTACTCTATATATAAAGGAACAAATGAAAATAATTAACTTTCTTTAATTTTGAAAATTTAGTAAATATTTTTTTTATTTTGAACATTGAAATTATTAAACTTTTAATATTTAGAAAATAATCTTTGCTATATAAATATCACAAATTTATACATTCGAGGCTTAAATAGACTTTTGATCTTTATAGTATTGTAAAAGTTTTAATTTGGTCCCTTGTTTTTAATTTAGTTAATTTGGTTATTTTATATTTTGAAAAGTTTCAATTAAGTCCATCTGTCATATTTATATCTATAAAATAATAATGTTGCAATTAATTATCATATGTGGTCTTATTGTTATTCATATGGAGTGATTATTTGATTAAAAAATAAGTGAAATTACATTGTTAGTATGTGATTTCACCTTTTTCCTCTCATTGTTTATGTTTTTTAATGTGATTTCACTTGATAATTTATTAAATAATCACTTTAAGTGAATAATAATGGGTCCATGTATACTAATTAATTAAAACATCATTATTTGTTGTTTATATATGGACAAAAAGTATGACAAAGTAACTTAATTGAAACTTTTTAAATATAGAAGAATAATATTGCCTAAATTAAAAATAGATGAACAAAATTAAAACTTTTATAATATTAAAGAGATTAAAATTGTACTAATTAAGCCTAAATTCTATTACGAATGTAATCGTTCATCTTACAATTTAAATTAAGAAAAAAATTTATGTAAAGCACATTTGTTGAATCACATTCCATCTAACTTAAGTTAAATTGACCCTCTTGCTTTTACTTTTTTTTCTCCCATTTCTAGTGCCAACACAAATTTATAATGTTTTTTAAAATATAAAGATTTAGATTCGAAAATTTTCAAAATGGCCTTACCCATGACCCCTTTCACTCAAATTAAATATTTTAACTCCTAACAAATTTGGCAAAAAATAAAACAATTAAATTATTTTTTGGTATTTACCAAAACATTTATTTAACTGACATTTTTTGTCGGGAGTAAGAAATATTAATATTTCTTCTTTCTAACATAGAGGGACATTTCACATTGTTGCAGCTTGCAATCATTGTGGACTATTTTTTTTTTTTTTTGGAACAAACAAAACTACCACATACAGAAAGAAATAGAAGGTAAATCAGCTAAAGGAGAAGATGCATATCAGGAGGACAGCGAACTATAAATTTTTGTAACAATCTTATTTATTTATTTATTAATTTTCTCAATGTGGGCTAATTACATGTAACTTTCTTTATTTTTATAAATTCTCTTCACCCTGATGAAGGCAGAATTTAAACTTCAATACTCATTACAAAAGATTTTATCAATAAAAACAAAAAAAAAAACTATGATAAGAATGCTTAATTGTGAAAAGAAAGAAAATTAGATTGCACTCAAAGTGTTCTTAGGTGTCTGTGTGTTGAGTTAGCAACTCATTTTGTATCTTTCTGATCTGTTTGTATCCCTATTCTTCCCAATTGGCATTATTAATCTTTGAGGAATAAGAAAGGTATGACAATGAATATGATCAGATAACCGATGATGATTGATGAGGATGATAAATAAAATAGAATTTGGTCTAAAATTTCATGGAAGGTATATCATGGGTGCCTATCCATTTATGTTTTTAAGGTAAATTACATTGCTTAAAGAGTCATACTGGAAGCATTTCGCCTGTGGTGATGAGTCCCCTGCCGCCCACATAGCGTGTGGGCTGCAGGGAGTTTTTACATTTTTTTTATATATTTTTATATTTTTTAAAATTAATTAATTAATTTTTATATCATAAATTTTTTTCAGAATTTTTTAAGATGTTTTTGTATTTTTTATAGAATTTTTTAAGTGACAAATGAATAGTAAAAAAAATTATGGATGAATAGTAAAAAGAATGTATAAAAATTCAAGAAAAAATTTGCAAATATTTTTAAAAATTCTGAAAAAAATACATGAAATAAAAAAAACTTAATTACTTTAAAAATAAAAAAAATAAGAAAAAACGGTAGCTTAGTCCCCCTTCCCGTGAATTCCCTTTCAACAATAAGAATTTACTTTTGTTTCTTGAAGGGGATAATTTTGTGATAAAAAATATACTTATTTTTCTATGATAGTTTTGGTTGTTCTATTATATTATTAAATGTGAGTAGAAATTTAAGAAAAAAATGCTTTATGAAATTATAAATTGAACTAGATTATGATCTCTGCCCGACCATAGATTTCATTAAAACCCAAA
>JASKGM010094563.1:0-12966 GCA_034509205.1 Ceratonia siliqua
GAATGGTAGGCAGTATTGTAAGAATATTCAGCCCAGGCAAGGTACTTGGACCAGCGACTTGGATGATCACAGGAGAAGCTCCTTAAATATTGCTCAAGCCCTCGATTAGTAACTTCACTCTGACCATCTGTTTGAGGATGATAGGGACTGCTAAAGAGTAATTTGGTTCCACTAAGCCGGAACAATTCCCTCCCAAATTTGCTAATGAATATAGGATCCTGATCACTAACAATGGTAGAGGGAAAACCATGGAGCATGCAAATGGTATGAACGAAGACTTCGGCGACCTTAGTAGCAGTGAATCCAGAAGCAAGGGCAGTGAAATGAGCATATTTCGATAGGCGGTCAACGACCACCATGATTGCAGAATACCCATGCGAGAGGGGTAAGGCAACAATGAAGTCCATTGTAATGTCTTCCCATATTTGCTGCGGAACAGAGAGAGGTTGCAGGGGACCGGCTGTTGCCAAAGTCTCATATTTGGTAACTTGGCAAGTAGGGCAAGTTCGGACATACTGCATGACATCCTTGCACATCCCAGGCCACTCAAATTGACTTTGGACACGAGCTAAAGTTCTGGTAATACCACTGTGCCCCCTAATGGATGTATCATGGAGTTCCCGAATGATAGTAAGCTTATTGGCAGAGTCTTTACTTACCATAATTTGCCCATTGTGCCAGACCAACCCACGGTGGAGTTTATGAGAAGGATAAGCATGTTTGTCTTGTGCAATGAGTTGTTGAAGACAGAGGAGGTCAGGTAAAGCGTTGTTCTCCTATTGCAATTGGGTGAAGAGTTGGCACAGTTGTTGGGTAATAGCCATAAACATTGAATCTGAGGAAATGGTTAGGGAACCATCTAACTTACGAGAGAAAGCATCAGCGACTCTATTACTGATACCCGGGTTGTACACAATATCAAAATTGAAGCCCAATAATTTGACTAAAAACCTCTGTTGATCTAGTGTCTAAATGTTCTGGGTCATCAACTCCCGGATACTCTTTTGGTCAGTCTTAATGGTAAACTTTTGGCCAAGTAAATATTGTCTCCACTTGGCAACAACCTCTGTGATGGCATATAACTCGTACACGTAAGTTGAGGCCTGTTGCATGCATGGGCTAAGCTTTTTGCTATAATAAGCAATAGAATGACCGGCCTAAAGTAGGACAGCTCCGATTTCCACACCAGAAGCATCCATTTCGATGATGAAGGGGTGATCAAAATTGGGCAAGGCCAACACAGGGGCTCGAGTAATGGCTTCCTTTAATTGCTAAAACACAATGTCAGCTACCGAAGACCAATGAAAGGGGTCCTTCTGAAGGAGGGCAGTCAGAGGGCTGGCCACAGTAGCATAATTTTGGATGAATCGACGATAATAACCAGCAAGTCCCAAAAAATTACGCAGTTGTCTTAAATTAACAGGTGTGGTCCACTGCAATATAGCCTATACTTTGGAATTCTCAGGTGTAACTTCCTGAGCTGATACTACATGGCCGAGGTATTCAATATGGGATTGAGCAAACTGACATTTGCTATGTTTGACATACCACTTATGTTCCTGTAAATTCTTAAGGATGAGGTGTAGGTGCCTTACATGATCCCCTAGAGTTTTGCTACAAACAAGTATGTCATCAAAGAACACGATGACAAATTTCCTTAAGAATTTTTTGAATAAAGTGTTCATTGCAGCCTTAAAAGTGGAGGGAGTGTTCATCAATCCAAATGGCATAACTACAAATTCGTAGTGGCCATCATGCGTTCTAAACCCGGTTTTATGAATGTCAAGTTCGTCCATTCTGATTTGGTGGTATCCAGCATGTAGGTCAATCTTGGAGAACACAGTGGCACCAAACAATTCGTCCAGTAATTCGTCCACAGTGGGAATGAGGAACTTTTTCGATATTGTAATGTGATTTACTGCTCTGTAATCTATGCAAAATCGCCATGTCCCATCTTGCTTTTTAACTAATAATACCGGCGAAGAATAGAGACTCCTGCTAGGACAAATGACTCCTGAGTTGAGCATTTCATTAATGAGTTTTTCAATTTCAATTTTCTGGAAATAAGGGTAGCGATATGGCCGCACACTCACAGGGTTGTTATCTGGCATTATATGAATTTGGTGGTCACAGAATCGAGGAGGGGGCAATGTGGTCGGGGGTTCAAATACGCAGTGATATTCATCGAGGATAACTTGTATTTCACTGGGAATTCGCAACATCGAATCAACAGAAGTTTCAAGCCCATGCTCCATTGAAAGTAATTGATAACAACAGGTGATGGCATCTGTGGAACACATTCTTCATAATTGGTTGTAGTGAATAGGTGTAGCAGTCATTAATGAATTACCGTTTAATTCAATCTGTTTGCCCTCATGCATGAAGGATACAGTAGAAGTTTTGTAATCCATCACAACAGGCCCAAGTTGTTCTAGCCATTGGACTCCCAATACAACATCAACCCCTCGAATGGGTAGCACATGAAAATCTACAGGAAACGAATGTTGTTGAATGTGTACAGTCAGATGTGGACAACACCCCGTACAAGCAAGAGACTCACCAATTCCAACGAGCACCGAGAAGTGCTTAGAAGGAACAATGGGAATTTGTAAATGTTGGACAATTCTTTCCTGAATGAGATTGTGCGTTGAACCTCCATCGATGAGAATCGGAACTTCCTATCCTTCAATAGTGCCAGTAAATCTTAATGTGCTTAGGAAATGTTGCCCAGTCATGGCATGCAAACTAATGGTTGGTGCTACTTCTTCATTCATAGTTTCATTAATCATATTCTCTTCTTGTGACCAATCAACGCCTTCTTCCATAATTTCTTCGTCATCTAGCATAAGTACAAAAAGTTTGGCCTTACATCGATGGTCCCAGCTAAACTTATCATCACAATTAAAACATAGGCCCTTTTCACGCCTATCCAACATCTCGGCAGTCGTTAATTTCTTGACTGGGATTTGTGAATTTCGAACATTGACAAGTGAGTTGCTAGGATTAGTTTTTAAAGCTGGTAACAGAGGCACATTAATTTGTGATTTTTGATTTGGAACAAATGTTTGTCGAATCGGGTTATGTCTTAGGCTGAGATCATTAACCTTATCCTCCATGAGCTTAGCTAGATTGGTAGCTTGTATGAGAGATCTAGGTTGCAGTGCTCGTACCTCTCTTTGAATGTCATGCAACAATCCTGACTCAAAACAACTCTGTAAAAATGATGCCAATACACCAGTGGTTTGGTTAGCTAAGGCTTCAAACCATGATTGATACTCTGAAACACTAGAAGTTTGCGTGAGCTTTGCTAACTCTCCCTGTATATCCCTATATTTCGATGGTCCAAACCGAACCATAAGCACCCTAAGGAATTCCTGCCATGAAGGAAGCAATCCATTACGGTGCATCCATTGGTACCAGTGTAATGCGTCACCGTCCATATGGAAGGAAGAGATAAGGAGTCGTTGATGGTCTGGAGTTTCGTGGAAGTCAAAGAACTGCTCAGCCTTGAATATCCAGCCATGAGGATCGTTTCCATTGAACCTAGGTACGTCTATTTCAAGGTCCTTAGAGGTTGAATTGCGTTTGTTCCGTGAGCTATTGAGTGATCTGTTCTCTGTTGCGAAGATGTTGACGATCCTGATATTTCTGTTGCTGGATTACATAGATTTTGTTCCAATCGGCCTTCAACCGTCGTCAATTTCATATGAATTTCCTTAAGAATGCTCCCGAATGAATTCAATTGTTCTTCGTGAGTAGCCAATCAGTTCATGCAATCTTCAAGTGCCTGAGTAACATATGCCTGCGACTGTTCGCCCATACCTCTCAACGAAAGCACCAAATTGTTACAAGCGACCTCCAGAATTTGAGAGAGAAGAAGATGAAACTGAATATTTTCCTACATTCCTTCACGTAGTCATTACATTTATACAACGTGAGCTTAACAACTACTAATCCCTATGATACAACTCAACAAGCCACTTGGCTTAAGGGAAAAGACAAAATAACAGCTGGTAATAATCGAGTAATAGTACGAACTAACTACATTTATAATCCTTGAGCCACTTGGGAGCTTTAACCATCCTCTGTGTCCTTATGTTAGGTGACGTGTCCACTGCAGTTGTATCAATGAGAGCGAGGGAAAGAAAATTCGGAAAGAGAGGAGAAAAATTAAGGAAAGAAAGAGAAAGAGAAGGCGAAGGCAGCTAATAATGTGAAAAATGGCATAATTATTTGTAATTATCCGAAAGAGGCTATAGAAGTCTAAGACAGAATAAAAAGCTGATAACGGGATAAACTGAAAAGGGAGAAGAGGAGTCGTAAAAGCAAGCCGAGGCTCACTCGGCTTAGTGACAGGCTTTACTGCTGTATAAGATATATAGATAACATCTAGACTGAAATTGAGCCTACTAGCTCATTTGCCTTACTATAAAGGGGGAGTCTAAGTTGACTGATTTCGTTGCACAAAAACAACCCACCAAAGACCCTGCAGGTAAACTGTTTCTTTATCAGGAAATTAAAAAGAAAAACATGGGGATTGCACGTAATGATAGAAAGCAACTGAAATATGCCATAGTAAATACGTAGTCTGAAAGATGAAGAGGAAACAACACTGAAGAAACAGAGCTTTAAGGAATGGCCTTACATACATCTGGCAAAAATTTGACTATGCTGTTCATTTATATAGCTACAACATATCAATCGAAAGTTCCTTAAAAATAAATCCAATGTTTCAACCAACTTATAGGCAATCCAGGAACAAGTCAATAGTCTCCTGATACCCTATAATAGTTGGAGATTTGAAGGCAAAATAGTGCAATGAACCAGCTGATAGTTATACACCTATATCGGCTTAGATCCACAGACAACAGATCTTAGCGATACTCTCAGCTATACAACGACGAATGTCAACACTAGGAGAAGACATTGATCCTGGACTAAGGAATTATACCAGTCCCAGCACCAATGAATCTTCTTTCCCAACTTCAACTTCATCACATTCAATTTTGCTTCCCAATATAAAAATTTGATACTTTAGACACAATGGCAAAGCCATTTATTTGACAGTGTAACCGTATATAATATATGAACTTTGAACAGTCTCCCTATAGATTTGACAGGCTTGAAGGCCAATATATCCATCATGTTCATACTACAGATTTGGATGCATATGTAAATTAACCAGAAATCACTACAAGGATGCTAGCAATTGATATGGCCAGTCTTAATCAAAGAAACTACAAATTAGCACAGTAAATTAGAAGTTCGTGTACCACAACCATCAATGTATCCAACCTCAATAAGATATGAAAATCGATTTATAGAATCAAACATCCAAATTTAAGCAAAGCAAGGTAACAATGCTTAGACAAAGAGTCTATAGACTCATAACACATATAAACATATGTCTCTTAAGTGGACACAGTTGACAGCATGTAGTAAACACTTAACCATTCTATTCATCATTCTCATGATGGCGTCTCCGGCTCTTTCCAGATTTCTTCACATCCCTACCCTTTCTTGAATCATCAAAACCACTCGAATCAGTGTCAGATGATGATTCTGTGCTCCTTGTTTTTCGTTGGTGCCGTCTACCAGAATCCTCAGACATTTCAGAATCAGAATATGATCTACAGCTTCTCCTTCTCCTCTTCTCCTTCCTACTCTTTCTTTGCTTGTGCCTATGGTCATGATTGTCATCTGAAGACTTGTCCCTCTTCCTCCTGTGCTCCCTCCTTCTCTTCCTTCTCCTTTCACCCGAATCATCTGAATCACTAATTTCCCTCTTCCCATGCCTCTTATTCGACCTCCCTCTCTTCCTCTTTCCAGAGTATGTATCTGACCCATCTTCATCAGAGTCCCTCTTCTTTCTTGAAGAACCTCCCTTTCCACTAATTTTTTTCCCAGATCTTTCAGCAATAATTCTCTCAATCTCTGAGTCTACCTCAGAGTCTGAACTCTCGCTATCCTCCTCCTCAGTCTCATCTGAGCTCTCAACCGTGCTTCTCCTCTCACCCTTTCCTGCTTTCCCCTTCAATTTACCCAATGCAACTAATGCCGGAACTTGCATAGCTTCTGGGTCCTTCTCCTCGTTATCATCCTTGACTTTGACATAGTTCTTACACTGAAACTTGAGATGCCCAACACGGCCACACTTCTTGCAGGCCCCACGATCCCCATCCGCATTAAAATTTGATATTTTAGCAAGTGCAAGCAGTCCCTGGAAGTTGGCATATGCATTCTCAGTGTCTGGTTCTGCAGTTGACAACTGGTGCGAAATATCCTTCTTGTCTTCCTTGTTGGGTGCATAGGGGTCATAGCCAATGGCACTCTGCCATATACCATGGGTTTGAAGGGCTGCACTACTGTGCACCCGATTGTTCGCAGGCATGCGAACTCTACCTGCGGTAGCCGGCATCTTGAAATTCCGATATTAATGCCTGCGAAAAGCAATCAACGAATATTAGGAACTATAAGAAAGGGAAGAAAAATCGATTATTAAGCAATCATTCAATGAAAACGATCCATTAATTCTTTTACCCCCGAACCAAAATCCCAAATTTCAAATTAGGTTTTGAAATTTTCCACACCCCAAATTCTGGGTCAGTTTTAAATTAAATAGAAGAAGAAACAATACAATCACTTGAAACGCAGAACATAAATCAAAATCAAAGGAATGAAATTGACATATAAGAGGGCTCGATTCAGTGCGAGGGATGGAACCAAAAATAAGTGATTTAGAGAGGTAGAAGAATTACCTTAGTCGGTGAATGCGAAAGATTCAGAGTCCCAACCAGAAGGCTCTACCTTCGAATGAATAGAGCGGACGAATGAATAGACGACGACTTCAAGACTTGAGATCAGATGAAGTGTAGATTTATAAGTTCAGTTTCCGAGTTACAATCTACAACCGCGTATATAAAACAAACGCGTGTTTTGATGAGCTTCGCTTTTTGGTGATTGTGAGCATTGTTTTTCATTTTTAAAATTATAAATTATAAATTTTAATTTTTTAATTTTTTTTATAATTTTTATTTTAAGAATTAAGTATAAACAATTTTAAAAAAATTAAAAGATTTTTTAACCTTTTTTTTTGTTTTGTTACTTTGTTTTTTGAAATTTTTTTAAGTATTATATTATAAAATTTTTTAAAGTTTGTTTAAAGTTTTTTTTTAATTTTTTTTAAATTCTTCTAACTTACTTTTTAAAATTAAAATTTTAAAAAAATTAAATTTTAAAATTTTAAAAATTAAAAACCTATCCCTAGGATAGTTTTCCCCTCTCTTTTTTTAGCTTTTTTAGTAAATGTGTTAAATAAAAGTGTTAACTTAATAAAAAAATAAGTATTTAATATATGAATGTAGTTATGTAAAAATAATTTTAGTAAAAAAAAATAGATTTGTAGTGTTTGGAAGTAAAAATGTAAAAGTATTTTTGTACAGATAAAATTATTAAAAAAAATATGTAAAAGTATTTTTTATATTGTATTTAAATTTTAAAAATTAATTTTTTTATTAAAATTAAATATAAAATTATAAGATATTATTAAAAATTTTTATTTTTATTTTTATAAATATAAATTTTAAAATAAAATTTATTATTAAATTTTTATTAAAAATATAAAAAAAGGATAAATTTATACATCGGATGAACATGAATAAAAATATGTTAACAGTATAGCAATATTTTTTTATACTAAAATTTTCTCTCTCTTCTGTTCAAAATTACTTTTAACTAAAAGTTAAAAAAATAAGTTTCCAAAAATAGTTATTTTTTAACTTTCTTTAATTTTTTTAACAAAAACCAATTTTTATCTAAAAATAGTTAGTAAACACCTATTTTAAACAAAATTCTTTTTTTAAAAAAAAAAAACTGCACCCAGACGCTCCCTAATTGTTTTTGGTTGCAACACTGCGTTTATAGGTATTGTCCCCAATGATTAAATAACAACTGTAATTTTCTTTTATCAAAAAGCTATTTGTAATATTATAGCTAGTTAGCAGTTAGCAGGTTATTTTTATTATTTCTATTTTTAAATTAACCTTACATTTTTAAATAATTTATTTAAATTGTCTAACCTCATTAGTCATGCTAAATTTGCAAAATTTGAGATTTCCTAGCGTCTCAACAGAATCATAATATATATTTATATTTATATTTATAGAATTCTTTTGACATTTTAAATTTTTTGTACCTATGGGTTACAATGAAGTGAATTGTTTTTTTGTTGTTAAATAGAATGTAAACTAATATCAATCATATATTATGGTTAATTTATTATCTATTGAGTTAATTTTTTTTTTATATTCAAGTGTTTTCTTATTGATATTCATTATCAGAGGAGAATGAGAGATTCAAATATAATTTTTTGGTATTCAATATTACTCAATTAGTATTCATTATGTTGAAAGAACCTGAGACTAGGGAATTTTCTAGATATTCAATGTTATTTGATTATATATTCAATGTAAGACTATGCATTCATTTATCTTGAGAGAATGAGTTATATTACCAAAGAGGTCAAAAATTAATATATGTCACTTGGATTCACAAATTTTATGTGGTACCCAAAAACTCATCTAATCCTTTCTTTTTAAGTTCAATTAATTGTCACAGCAAGTTGCAAATATAAATTATTAAAGGGAAAAAATGAAAATAATTAGTAATACTATTGACATTTAGTTTATATTTTATATGTGATTTATTATTCCTTAATATTAAGTAACAAAACTAGTTTAATTCCTCATGCGTTTCGAACGACTCTTCTAGGGTGAGTTTTTTGTCCTTATAGTGTGGTTTTCTTCCTGAGCGATTAGTGTCACAAATCGCCGGGGTGTTACTTTGATCCCGTTGCTGGTACGGTCTGGTAATGGAGGAAGGGATAGGAGATGTAGAGAGCAGTAGAGAGCAAGTTACTGCTTATGGGGAGATTTTGATAGTATAAGATGGGGTTGATATTTGCGAGGGTACAGAGAATTGTACTTCAAGCCTGATAGACAAAATTATCACACCAAAATTAGTTAATAAAGGGTGTTAACACAGGCAATATAGGTGATGGAATCTTTCAGATTTTAAAGACTTTTTTATTTAAGCAAGTCGAAATTTCTTCAATAAGTAACTAGAATGGTAGGTTGCTCCTTTCTCAATGACTTTCACAAGTTTTAGGGCCCATTCAGTTCTCCTTCAATCTGGACAAAATGCCTTGTTTTCAAAAACAAAGGCTTTTTGATGAATTTTCCAGCGTTCGGATCACCTTAAAGGAGAAAGCAGAAGGAAGCTGAGATCGATGGAGAAAGCTGACTTTGATTTGAAGCAATTTTCTAATTTCTCTGCAGAAGGATAAGACGGTACAAGAGAGAGAATTTATCTCAAATTAATGGAGACCACAATACCCCTCAATCCTTCACGATACCCCTAAGCTCTTGTCCCTCTCCCAATTCCCTCGACCATCGCAATTCTCGTCACTCTCCCAGAGCAGTCGACTCCCGCAGTTGTCCCCAGTTTCTCGTCACTCTCCCAGTCATTCCTCTTCTCAATTCTCATTCCTCTGCGCAGGTAGAGTGTTGGGATCTAGTGGGTTTTGATATTTTGATTCTTTATGCAGTTCTTGAACTTGCTAATATGCGTTTGTTATATGGCTTGTGATCTGAATTCCTTATAGATATAGGTTGGTGGGTGATCTTTTGATCCTTTACTTGTCTAACATTTAAACCCAAACTTGATTCTCACTTCCGCATACTGTGCTTACTTGGCTAGAATAAGGTTTATGGTTTACAGTAATTCGGTTGTAGTTCTAATTGCTAGTAATTTAATTATGTTTTCTTTTCTTCGATTTTCCTTCCGGTTGTAGAGATTATTCCTATGAATGGTTAATCTTATGTAATCTGATCTCATATTTTAGATTTGGGGCTTTAGTTTTCAAAAAAATTGATTGATTTTGGAGTAGATTCGGATTATTTTTTTTATAACAGTTTGTGAGATTTGAGAATGGTGTTATTTGTGAGATGATAATTGTTTTTTTTTTTTTTGTAAATTATAAATAGCAAGTTCCTTGTCATTTCTTAGAGAACCTATAATGGTAATTGGAACCTATTAGCAACTGATGAATTTGTAAAAATAGACTCTTTGTCTAGTTACTTGTCTCCTCATATATTGATACACATTGCATGTAAAAATAAGAATGATATTAGTTTAATCATATGTTCTGTTTTAAAATTTTAGTTATAGATAATTATGGATATATCTCATGTTTATTAATACTTATGTTTTCTCATACTGTCATCCAATCCTTAGAATCAAAATTAATTTTCAATATTTTGCTTTTGTTCTGAACATGAAAGATGGACGCTTTTCCATTCATTCTCATAGTAGTTTTTACTTCCACTTACCATTATAGGTTCTTAGAGGAACGCCTAAAAACATGTTTACATATGCAGAAAGATGAGATCAGAAATTAATTCGTCTTCCAGGCATTACATAGCCTGAGTGATATTATAAGGAAAGTTGGTGTGTATTTCTTTGATTTTATGGAGATTGATATGATAAGGAAATCTGTATAAAAAAGATGTAAAGATGTGTTTTCGTTAACTACCTATTTGGTTATTCAATTTGTTGGTATTTGGTAAACACATGATAAAAGTCACATGCAATGGGTCATTATTGAGTAAAGACTAATAACCACATTTTAGATCACTTGAACTTTTGGTCATGTACAACTTAAATTTTCTTAAAATGAAATGCATGTTTCATTCCTCCTTCACCGGCCAGTAGATCCTAAACCTGTTAGCCAAAGAGAAGAGATCCTAAACCTATCTTATTTGGATAGGCTTGTTCAAGAAAAAGCCATGCATGGAAGCACTGTTTCATTCATGGTCTCTTTTCCAGCTAACTAACTGAGCTATAGTCACATAAGCTTTTAAACTACACTTAGATTTTTCTTTAAAATGTTTATATTTTTGTATAATTACTAGCTCACTTAGAAGCATGAATGAAAACAAGTTGCTAAGCGCTGGTTCATTCATGGTCTCTTTTCCAGCTAACTACTAGTTCACCTTGATAGCTTAAATTCTCAAAACTACTTTATGTATAAACCTTCAAATTATAAGTTTTAATTTAAGTTTCATCAAATAAAATGTTCAGTTAAAGCAAGAGTTTAAACTTAGTGTAAAGACACTTTGAGCAACCAAGTCAAAAGAACAACTTTCTGCAAATGCAAATGATAAAGAGATAAGAGTAAGAGAGAATCACATCGCGATATATAGTTGTTTGGATATAGAAATAATCAGGTTCTACGTCCATTCCCCAAACGCAAAGTAAGAGAATTTTTATTATATGGAAAATTACAAGAACATGAACAAGATAATATAACTTTTACAACCAAACCCTAATTAACTTTTTTCTCTCACTAAGTTTTTTTTTTCCAAGAACATAGTTAAACTCAATCACAAGTTCAAGTTCCACTAGCTTTTTATAACCTCTCAAGGCAACCTATCAACCACTAGGTTTTTTTTTCCCCCACAAGAACCTAGCAAAACTCTAATACCATTAGATTTTCTTCATCGGCAAACCTAGCAAGGCCTTTCACAACAAGATAGCAATGTTTACAAGAATGATAGATTCCCTCAAGGTATTCTAAATAGTATAAGCACAATAGAGGGCATGTTTAGCTCTGGTTTAAGCACAATAAGACAACCTCTTGATATTTGTCTTATTTTCAACTTCTCGGCTTCTATTCTCATATATATCTACATCTTTTAGCTTTGTCCAATGAGACTATTTATACTTGAAGATGTGAAAGTTGAGCTTTACTAGTCGTTGAGCAAATTATGACAGAGAGCTTTCACATTTAATCATCTTTAGCTTGCTCTAAATTTTGAATTGATTTGTTCGGTGCTTTAGGTCTGCCACAAGACTTGTTTGCAAACTTCCTTATCTTATGGTTTTTTCAATTTGCACAAATAAACTTTGAACAAGCAGGATGTCTTTTCAAAAGGTCATTTAAGAACAAAATATTTATAAAATACAATTCCCAAGAAAAATCTTTTTAAAAGTAGTGTAAAATATGTGTAACTTTCTACACAATATTGGAACCTTCTATGCTGATTATAAGTGCTTTTCTGAGCCTTTGTTTAATCACCATGAACGCTATGCATACTTATAATATTCTATTGTTCGAGTTCTACTTGCTCATTTCTCTTCTTTTGTTACTTGTTCGGTTAAGTAAATGAACTTGTTGTTCTTCACTTAGTTAAATAAAATATCAGTTAAGTAATATTGTTTTCCTTATTGGTTTCTCTATTTGACTTGATCAATTAAAATCTTAGTTAGCTCATCAAAACATTTTGTATAATATATTTTTTCAACAATCTCCCAATTTTGTATGATGACAACTAATAAAAAATATGCAATTTCATCAAGTCAAAAAATGAGTTAAGAATTTAAGAAATACTCCCTTTTAGAGCACTTTCCTTAAGCTCCCCTTGAGTTCATGTACTTACTCTAGGTTGTTCTAACTTAATATCCTGCATGCTTGAGAAAAGTTAAGTATATAATTGCATATTTGCTTATTTGCATATTTCACTACTTCTCCCCCTTTGGCATAATCAAAAATATGATTATGGGAGAAGTGACATCTAAGATAACATCCATAAACATCAAACATATTTAAACATAGTTAAAGAAGTCTAACACAAAGCTCCAAACAGAAGAATCACACAACACAAGCAAAAACAACTATCATAGGTCATTTAAACTTAAGGTGCTCTAAAGTTTGGTTCCTGGGCTAGATCGTTAGAGGGTTTAAAGGGGTCAGACTGTGTTTCTTCATAATCTTTTTCTTGGGTTTGAACAATATTCTTTTTGGGCTCAACATGTTGTTTTTCATTAGGGATGTGTTTGGTACCAGGTTTTTTTTAAGTTTCCTGGGAATTACTAATTGGGAAACTTAGTTTCCCATGTTTGGTACAC
>JASKGM010094574.1:0-12965 GCA_034509205.1 Ceratonia siliqua
TGACTCGTTTAATTTGTCAGTTACCTAATTGAAGGGTCCGCGAGTTATTATTTGCGGATAGTTCCTTTCATAATTTGAAGAACACATTGTTTTCGTATTTCATAAAACATAATCATTTTGAGTAATTTCAGAAATTTCTTATCCCTGTTTTGTTGAATTTTGATGGGAGGCATCTTTTTGGAACTTGTTATCAGTTTCTTTGATTTGTCTCTTGTCATATTTGAAAGTATTGTCTTTCTCCTCTGTGTGTGTTTGTGTGAGTGAGGGGATTTATCTATTCTACAGCTACTAGTTCAGTTCATGCTTATCAAATATGACTTTGTTGTGTCATAAGTTGTTCTTTCCTGGAATATGTCATTGTCAGAATGCAGAGAATAAGATGGTTAATGAGGAGTTAAATCATGAAAAGGATAGAAAGATGAAGCCAGTGCAAAATATGGTTTTGAACACAGTGAACAATGTAGAGGAACAGAAGCCAGAAAAAGAAGCGGAGTTAGAAGTGGTGGAGTTGAACACTGCAAAGGATGTAGAGGAACTGAAGTCAGAAAAAGAATCAGAGTTAAAGGTATCAAAGGGTGTAGAGGAGTTGAAATTAATGCAATCTATTGAAGAGATGAAGCTAAAACTAGTTGAAATTGAGTCAAAGTTAAATGAGGTAAGTCATTTCATCTTGAAATATTTTATCTGCTTATAAATGTGCTTTTCATGTTTCCTAGCAAATTGCATGTTGAAGCACTACACTATAAGACGTTCCCTGCAATCATATCAATAGTTCGGTTTTTAATGACTCATCTTAGTACCCTCTTGGGTCTCCTGTTTTACTTCTTTGTTTATTTGGGAGGGGTGTTCTGGATATCCTAAAGATCCCTCCGTGCAAAACTTGTTTGATCCTTATGTACATCCATGTCTCCCTCCCTTTCTTTTGATTAGATGGCATATAATATGTTAGAAGTTAAAAAAAAGCCACAAGGGAGACTGCAGAGACCTTTCCCTTCTCTATGCGTGTTTGGATGTGTGGACTATGGCCTTGTTTGGTACGCTGTATAGGATAAGGCCTGATAGTATAGGTAACAATAGATTACTTTATAAGTTATCCATGTTAAGTTTTTTATACTATCATATGTTTGTTATGATAACGTATAATATGTAAGATTATATAACATTATTTTATGTGATTGTTGATAGAAAAATAATATTCTAATATATAAAAATAATACTAAATTCATGTTATATCACGATAATTATGGCGGTGGTGGTGGTAGCGATAATGGCGATGGTCGTGGTGGTTGGGCAATGATAGTAATGGTGGTAGTGTTAAAAGTGACAATAACAATATGATGATATTTTGACAATAAGGATAAAAATAATTTTTAATTACCCTTTCTTTTTCATTTAAATTAGAACTTGTACATTATTTTAGATATGATTTGCTGAATCCTATTTGAAAATATTTCTAGTTTGATTCCTTGTAAGGTTGGTGATGAGTCAATAGTGATTATGCTTTTCATCATATTAAAATGGGAATATGGGACGGATGCTTGTGATAGTGGTTCTTGAGTTCTATCCTAATCTGTATGATCCAACTACCGCCATGTTAAAGTTTCTGGCTTCCTTTGCAGGCTGGAGTAACAATATCAAAGCTAACAGAGGAGAGGATGGCAAGCACTTTTGAGACTAAAATCTTGCAAGAAAAACTAGTAAGCTTGAGAACCACTGTCTGATTTTACTCGTATTGTTTTTGTGGTCATTAGTTTTGCCATAATTTCTGAGACTTGTGTAATGCAATTTGTTGATCACTCTATAAATTGGAGTACTATAAATATAAATGGTGCTTTAAAATTAAAAGAAAATACATATTGACAGTCAGGTGTATTGTTTTACTATAATTCACTTTATATTTATTTGAAATAACGTAGCTGGAGTCATTCTGGAGCTTGTAAACAGAATAAATAAATTACTTCATAAGCTATCAATGAGCCTAGTAGTACTGGATTCATATCTAGGGTTAGCTCGACTTAGTTGGAGTTAAAAAAAAAAAAAAAAACTCCAGAAGCTTTTTTCTGTCAAAAACTGTTCTTTTAATCTTTTCACAAGGGGAAAAAATGCACTTTAGAGAGGCTAAAAGTTTGATTATGAAAAAAGCAATAAAAAATAGTTGTTGGGATTTTTACAATGACAAAGTCAGTATTCGAAATTGTGAGAGTGGAAACTTAACTTCATGCTTATTATTCCTTAATTGTTGCTAACTCGTTTTGTATTTGCAGGCCGATCTGAGTAAGAGAGGTGCAAGAAAAGTTCAAGTCGGGTTCCCCCTTCTATATGTCTGTATGGTGGCGCTTATCTGCGTGTTCCTTGGATACCGTTTACACTCCTGATACAGATACTTCATACTTTGGGAATCATCTGTATGAAGCTGCTAACCTTTTGAATTGCTTTAAGTTTTATATCTACAAATGTGAGGGTTAGTGATGTTCATTTTGACCGATAGTGCCCCAGCCGTGATGTCTCCCTTGTGTATATGCAAAATTACTAGGAGGAAAAGATTGTAAAGGAAACAATTAATATGAGATATTGAGATATATGGCAGTTAGGTAGAGGATATGGTGGAAACTGTCGTGTTACTTCACTTGCTGCGGTTTTTATCAGTGTTGCTACGTCAACAATGATAATTGGCGGTGACATGATGAATCCATCCATGACTGAGAATCTTGATTTTAATGTTGAATGAAAATACATACTTGTAGAAATGTAAAGGTGCATTTCTTTCTTTGATGCTATAGGACCTAGATTCCAATCATTTTCTCGACTTTTCAAGCGACTATAGGATTTTTCTTTCTTTCATTTATCCATTCAATTCTAATGTGCACTTATTTTACCCGAATGGATTAAACAAAAAGGCACCCCACCGTCCCTTCAAGGTATGTTTGTTTAAACTGAATAACAAATATTTTTTAGGCTCCTTTTCTAGAAAGAAATTTTTTTTATAGAAATAAAAGTTATTTTGTATTTAGATGTATTAATTAAAAAAAAATTTTAATTAAAATTTTTTTATTTATCAATTTTTCTTTTTTTTTTAAAAAGTAGAAGAATAAAAATTCTTTATTTTTGATTTATTTTGTTGAAAGATATTGAAACGAATATTTAATTTTTTTTGAAGAAATGTTTATTTTTTTAAAAAATATTATTTATTTTTAAAATAAATTTATACAAACACGATCCAAGTTAAATAATTTAAATATTGAAATTTGCTACATATAATTATATGCATTTATAATTGACTTTGTTTAATTTTTAAAAAAATTTGAGTCTACCTAATGATTTTTCAAAGAAGTAAAACCCTAAAACTTGAACACAGTTTTTTTATTAACACAAAGGAAAAAGAAAAGTAATTCTGAATAATTGTGTGATATATTTTGTTATTTGTAATCACATGTGAAATAGAAATTCCTAAAGCAATCATGACTTTGGACTTTTTGAAGGTACCTTGTGCTTTTTCATAAATATAAAGGGCATTATATATTATTCGTGAAAAGATCGCCCATAAGATTTTCAAGTGGAGTCAAATTATAAATTATTGTCATTAAATTTTTTTTATATATGTTGATACTGATAATGGTCGACCAACCCGCACGCCAAATTAAATATTTGATTGATTTGAATAGGTTATCATTCATCTGTGTCAAAAAATGTAGCCAAAAAAAAAAAGAGAGACTCGTAACAAAGAAAAAATGCAGAATAATTTCTTATTTGAGAGTAGTGATATTGAGACTTAAGAGGGCTAATTTTTGCTTGTTTTATTGAGACTAACAATTGAAAATAAGGATTCCTCGCATGGTCTTGGCTAATAATTAACCTTCTTGACACATTTAATGCTTGATTCTGTGATGTGAACGAATTTGGCAATATTAATTAGCATGAGTACTCGTGATGATTTCGTTCACTTGTATAAAAACCTAGCTATCCTGCATCATTTTGTGAAGAAGAATAAACAACATAGTTATTTGTGGCAAGCACAATGGCTAAAGTAGCTCTGTTGGTGGCCCTTGTTCTTGTTATAGCGACTTGTAAGTCTCTCTTTTTAGTCCAGGGATGGTCGTTAATAGTAATTATTTGAATAATTTTATTGTTAGTTGCAGGTGTGGAACATGGAGCAAAAGCAAGAGACACAAGAGTGGAAGAAAAGGCAGTGCAGTGTGATTTAGCGAGTGACTGTGCAGGTATTTGCCATGGATGCCAAGTTAAGCAATGCAAGGGTGGGCGTTGTTTCTGCCAGTGTCTTCAAAGTGCAACACAGCAGCAAAAACGGGTCTGTTATCTTCCACCTGATTGTGGGGATTACTGTCATGGTTGCGACACTGGCTGCTTTAACGGCCACTGTATTTGCGGCTGCTAAACTCATAAATCTCCTATTCCCCCCGCCAATGATTTATCAAATGTTTGCTTCAACTTTCTGTTCTGTGAATTGTGATTCAGAATAAGAGGCAGCACTTTATTATGTTAATAATGATTTAAATAGTTATTTTCAATGTTTTTTTATAAGCTACAATTGATCGAGTATGCGAGTTTTAATTTTTTTTTATATCAATAACCAAAATAAAGATAAAATAATAGTAATTTGTTTATTTAATTTTACCACAATTCATTTAATAATTAATAACTAGATAATATATAGTACATTACAAATATGATTAATAAATTATTTTGTCATATATATCAAAACTGAGTACCCCATTTTAAGTAAGATAAATAATAATCACACAGAAAATAAGGTAAAATAATATAATCATTATCGTCGCACAATAAAAGGAGGAAAAAGAGGTGTTTTCTTTTTCCGGATATTAGTTTGGTTCCCCCTGACCCTGAGCTTTCGGTGATTAAAATCCCGAATCTCCCGGCGTGCGGGACTAGGATTTAGGTTCCCTGCCAGTGCCAAACGCTGAATCCTTATTCCTTCCTTTTCCTTGTTCCTCTCTTTTCTGGACACAAACGGCAGCACGTACTTCTCAAAGGCTGAAACTGAAAGGTCACGTCGTTGTTTCTTCGCCGTCAAGCAATGTCAGCGGTTTCACCGTAATCTTGTATATACAGTTCAAGTTTGAAGCTGGAAGCAGATTCTAGGGTTCAACTTACTTTCTCTCTCTCCATCTTGTTCTCTTTAGAAGTATATATTTTGCGGGAAGAGGTTGTTTTTGGTTGTGCGATGGAAGAAATTTCATCCAATTTGCAAATGGCGGAGATGAAGCCGGACAATCTGGGGAAAGCATATGACCAGTTGCAAGCCCAAGCTTCATCCTTCCTTTTGTTCTCTCTCCAATGGAAGGATTTGCAGGAACATTTTGATTCCGTCAGTAAATCGGTTGGAGATCGCCTGGAGAGTCTTAAACTCCGTGTAAAAGAGGTTGAGTTGAAGGAGAATAGATTGACTGTCACCCAGGAATCGTTGGATGACTGCTCTAAACTGCTTCACGAGAAAGAGGAACGATTGCATCTTGTTCAGAAGTCCTTAGATAAATGTTGTGAGGAAGTTGACTTAAACGGCAAGCAACTGGGAGAAATCAAGATTTTGATTGAAGAAACTTCCGACGAGATTGAGTTGAAGGAGAAATATCTTAACTCCGTCAAGGTTTTGATTCAAGATCATGTTGAAGAGCTTGAAAGGAAGGCGAAGGACTGGGAGGTACTCCAGAAACAAATCAAAGGATCCTCTGCTCAACTCGATTTGAAAGAGAAAGAACTTGCCTTGGTTCAAAAATCGATTGGTGAGTACCAGATAAAAATAAAAGCAAAAGAGAACAAATTGAACTTGATAGATAAAGATGTTGAGGAGCGCTCCAAGGAGCTTGAAAATAAGGAAAAACAAGTTAGTTATATTCAAAGACAACTGAGATCATATCGCCAAGATATTGAATTGAAAGAGAGAGAATATGGTGCCATCCGAAGAAGCATCGAAGAACGTAAGAAAGAGTTCGAAGTAGAGGGAGAAAAACTTAATTCTATCCAGAATTTGATGCGTGAACGTGAGAAGCAGCTGAGGTCAAAAGAGGAAGAGTCTAACGGGGATCTCAGAATGATCAAGGATTTGATCACTGAACGTGATGGCGTTCTCAAGTCGATACAGAGAAACATTGAAGAATGTAACAGGGATCTTGGAACAAAGGAAGAACGACTCAATTTGGTGGAGGATTTGATAATAGAACGCGAGCAAGAGCTCAAGTCAAGAGATACAGAATTTCATGGAATCTTGGAAAACATAAACGAAAATTTTGAAAGAAAGGAGGAGGAGCTCAAGTCCATCCAAAAGAAAATTACCGAATGTGATGAGGAGCTTAAGACAAAAGAGGAAGAACGTGATTCAATACAGAATTCGATTTTCGGACTTGCCATGGAACTAGAGTCAAAAAGGAAAAACTTTGATGACCTTGTAGCAAAAGAGGAGGAACTCAAGTCAATGCAGAGAAAGATTAATCAACATGTTGGAGAGCTTGAAGCAAACAAGAAAGATTTTGATTCACTCGAACTTCTGATGAAAGAAAGGTCCTTGGAGCTTCAAATGAAAGAGAAGCAATTTGAAGAACGAGTGAAGAACCTTGAGTCAAAAGAGAAGCAATTTGGAGGGCAAGTGAAGAAGCTCGAGTTAAAAGAGAAGCAATTTGAAGGACGAGTGAAGGAGCTCAACTCAAAAGAGAAGCTATTAGAAGGACGAGTAAAGGAGCTTGAGTCAAAAGAGAAGCAATTTGAATCGTTAAGAAAATCATTTGAAGAGGAAGAAGCGTCGAAAGAGAAGAGCAACATCCTCCTTCCTCAAGTAAAGGTTGAGCAAATGGATTTCATAGATGCCAACAGCGTGAAGAATGGCAGGAATTTGCAAATGCTATTTAATGAGCTTCTGGAAAAATATGAGTTGGTGTGCCATGAGATATCTGATACTCTTCGATCATCAGTAAACCCTCCTAAGTTGGTGTTAGAAGCAATGCAAGGTTTTTATCCTCCTCATTCGAGGCAAGGGGACGCTGAATATGATGCCAATATCATAAGGAGAAGCTGTATTCTTTTGCTAGATGAATTGAAGAAATCTTCGCCAGTAATTAGCTCTCACGTGAAAGAAGAATCAATGAAGTTGGCAAGTGAGTGGAGGGCGAATATGTCTATAGCTAATAAGGATTGTTTAGAGGTCCTGGGTTTTTTAAAGTTTGTGGCTACCTACAAGTTAGGTTCATCCTTTAATGCAAACGAACTTAAGATGCTTCTAGATATGATTTCCCAGCATTGTCAGACATCTGAATTACGACAAGCCCTTGGTATTGTCGAAAATGTACCTGGTAAACATGTGCCTCTTTCTCTAGCTTAGTGAAACTATTTTTGTCTCAACTGTTTCTTTTTAAGTTCATATGGGTTAACCCTGATACTTTTTTCATATGATCTATATATGTTAAAAATCTCTGTAAACAGTTCAATGTTTTATGTCTTTATCAATTTCAGAGGCTTCCATAGCTTGGTTCTCAAGCCAAATGCATAATGTCATTCAATATATTATTTGTGCATCCGGATTTATCACATTCTTTTGGGCTTATTATAGCAGCCATCACTAGCTTACCTTTTCCCTGTATTTTTTGTACCTACCACCTAATGCTAAACGACATTTTTTGTGGCACCAAGTGTATGATGCAATAATACATCTACTTCTAAAGGCTTTAAATGTCAATAGCACTGTTATTTTGTCAATGAAGAAAATAATTGAAAATAAACGTCTTGTTTGACCTAGCATTTATTCCCCAGGTGTGATGCCATCATGCCGCTGTTTTTTATTGATAGTTTTTATTTTTGTTCTTTTCTGATGACATACTGATAAATATTACTGCAACTTCTTTCTCCTCTCATCCTCTCAGTGATCTGAAATTAAAAAACTGTTTCAATTATAGTACTATGATGATGTGGTTCATAAGTATAAAGCAGCTTTCCTTATTTTTCATGTGTGCACTTCAATGTTGGAGAGATTTTGTTGGAAGATAAGCAGTAAACATATTAGGGTTTTCAGAGATTTAAGAGAGTGAGATGGAGAACATACAGACAAGACGACATAAACCTCTGCAATAGCAGGCTAGCAAGGCTGCAAGATCAAGTGCATGCTAAACTTACACGAAAATAGAAGTACGTAAAGTAAACAACATAATGTCAACATAACAGAAGTAACTATAACAGAGTAAGCATCCTACTCATACTACACTGCCACATAGGGTGGCCAACATAAAACAGAGTAAAGGAAAGACTCAAAACACTAACACTCCACCTTGAGTCTTATACTTTCAACTCCCATCAGCTCCCTGAGATGCATAAATCTGCCTCTTGGAAGAGCCTTGGTGAGTATATCCGCTATCTGCCATTCTGAACTACAGTGAAGTAGCTTGATTTCTTGTTTCTTCTCAGCTTCCCTGACTGCATGATACTTAACCAGGATGTGTTTGGTCTTGCTGTGCTGGACAGGGTTCTCTGCAATGGCAATCGCAGACTTATTGTCACATTTTATCATAGTGCTTCCAATTGATCCATACCCAGTTCTTTTAGAACCTTCCTCAACCGTATTGCGTGGTTTATAGTAGCAGAGGCTCTGATGTGGATTGGGTTACAACCTCCTACTTCTTGGAGTTCCAGCAAAACATTCCTGATCCCAGTGAGAAAACATAGCCACAAGTACTCTTCATATTGTCTAGGCTAATTGCCCAGTCACTGTCCAAATACCCCTACAGTTCCTCTTCTTCCCCAGTCTTAAACCAAATTCCCAAGTGAGTAGTGCCGTTTAGGTATCTAAGTGCTCTTTTCCCAGCAGAGAAGTGTTTCACACTTGGAGACTGCATAAACCCGGATATGAGGCTAGCAGTATACATGAGATCTAGCCTGCTTTTCGTTAAGTACAGTAAGCTTCCCACTAGACCCCTCCTGTATTTTTCCGTATTCTCTCCTCCATCATTTTTACACAGCTTCTCATTCAACATTAGTGGTGTTTGGATAGGTTTACAGTCATACATCTTAAACTTATTGAGTATTTTAGTGGCATACTTTTGCTGGTTCAAGAAAATTCCTTCCTTGGTTTGATGGACTTCCAAGCCAAGAAAATAGCTTAATTTTCCCAAATTAGTCATTTCAAATTGCTCCTCCATCTCTTTCTTAAAGGACAGTAACTCTACTGTGTCACCTCCAGTAACCAAGAGATCAACATATAGATAAATAATTAAGTGACTTCCAGTGGGCACTAGTTTCATATAGTGAGTGGCATCATTTTCACTTCTTTTGAACCCCTTATTGCATAAGTGACCATCAATCTTACTGTACCAAGTCCTAAGTGCTTGTTTAAGTCCATACAAGGCTTTGTGTTAGCCTATAGACCTTTTGTTGACTTCCTTTTGTCTCAAAACCTTCAGGGTGGGTAACATAAATCTCTTCCTCCAACTGCCCATTGAGAAAAGCATACTTGACATCTAGGTGCCATAGCTTCCAACTTCTCTGAGCAGCCAAGGCAATCAGTACTCTGATAGTATCCATTCTAGCCACTGGTGCAAAAGAAATCTATTTCTAAAGAGAGCAAACGAATTGCATGCGTATTGTCCTATATTAGAGGGAGATTATTAAGAAACCAAGCATATTAGGATATCTATGTTCTTACAGTTACTTTCATTTTACTTTTTTTCTCTTTTCAAAATAATATTGTTTTGGCTAAGTTGAAAATACTTTAGGATAAAGATTTCTTGTGGCGTCTCTTACTAAGGTCAAGTGCTTGTAATATGTTATAAATATGTTCTATACTTATATTAAAACATCATGTGAACAAAAAAATGGGATCTCATCAACCATTTATATTGGCAATTTTTTTTACAATTTTTATTAAAAAAAAATTAACAAACTTACCTCTTTAGGAGTTTAAAATGAAAGTTTTAAGTGTAACCTGTTTAAAAAAAACACAAATCCTGAGGGATATAACAAGGTCTTGAAGACTTGAAGTATGTTTAATTAATTATTATTATAACAGATTTTAAAAGTTTTTATATGAATTTCTTGTTTGTTAAATAAGAAAGAAAAGTGGACGAGCATAAGGTTACAAATTATCATGAATTTTGCATTTATAAATTCAGTCTTAGATACTAATCTAATACTACTTACATTCACAGTAATGTCCCAACAGTAATACTATTAATGCGTGATGTACTTTACTCTATTGTCAATTTTGTTATTTTCATTTCAAACATCTTGAATTCTTGATGGATATTTGACACTGATAGTTCATAGTTCCTAAGCATATGAGGATCAGATTGAATGCTGTGAAGCTCACCCTCATCCAAAATTATCTGCAATTTTATTGTTAGTGGGTTGTTTCTGTCGTCCTTTCAAATGGGTAGTACAAGCAATTCTATTATGATTTTTGTTCCATTGATGAGCCAATCCGTTGAGCAAATTGTTAGTGACATGCATCGGGCAAAGGCACAAGGTGCAGATATAGAGGAGGTCAGGCTCGTCTACATCCACAACTTCCAGCCTCATCCTCACCTTCAATTCATTCTCACAAACAAACAACTGTGCTCATTGTTTATCTAACACATCTCATACCCTGTTTCGTAAGCTAAAGGACGTTGATTCAATCTTAATCTTCCTAATTTTGGCTAAAATTGTGATTTGTGGGTAAGATTCTAGTCAAATTAGTTGCATATTCTAGTAGAAGTGTTTATCCGTAAGTGGTTGGAAGGAAGCACTTCTACTAGCTCTGGAACTTGGGGCTGATTTCATAGATGTTGAGCTGAAGGTATTCTCTTAGCATTTAGTATATTGATTTCGTGGTGATATTTCTAACTTGTTATTGTAGCAAATTGTATGTTTATGTTTTTGATCTTCTTACCAACAAATTTTCTTTAACACTTCTAAAATGTTCAATGTATCTTTTTATTTATTATTATTTTCTAAATCTCCTTGACTTATATTTGATGATTGTTCAGGCAGCTTCTCATAATATGACCATGATGACCATAAATCAATTCATCAGAGTTGGGGCAAAATAATTGTTTCTTGCTATGTGGATGGTATGACCCCTACACAAAAGAGGAACTCACTCATCTTGTTGCTCTCTTGCAAGCCACTGGAGCAGATATCATCAAACTTGTCACACATGCGGCTGATACAACAGAAATTGCAAGAATATTTAACTTGCTTGCCTCTTGTTTAAGCATGGAATTCCCTAGCTAAAATAAACTAGTAACTATCATCAAAATTTATTTTGCTCACTCCTCAGATCTGGTAACTATTTGCAGGTACCATTAATTGCTTATTCTGTTGGGGAAAGAGGACTGATTAGCCATCTCTAGTGTCCAAAATTTGGTGGTTTCCTTGTCTCTGGATCTTTGGAAGGAAATCCAGTTCCCTGTTAGCCTTCTCTAGACAATCTGCAGGAAGCCTATGGAGCAGAACATGTAAATGCAAATACTAAAGTCTTTGGGGCTCATCTCAGACCCTATATTGCATAATCCGGCCTTCAGACATGTAAATTATAATGGAATTTATGTCCCCATGTTTGTTGATGATCTTAAAGAGTTCTTTAGCACCTATTCAAGCCCTGATTTTACTGGTTTTAGGCATCCAACGTGTAAGCTTTTAAATTACCAAATTGAGGTCCAATCTCCTGGGAATGCTCCTCCTTATTTGCATGGTTTACAAAAACCTCTTTTAAGCAATTAAATTTCGTGCAATCAAGGTGATTTTTGGTAATTTCTCATCTGTTTCCTCTTTCTTTTGATCTGCAGTGTTGGGATTCCTTGTAAGGAAGATGTTCTGAAGTTTTGCGATGAAGTCTATCCACTTGCTTAGGTTGACTAAAATTAAAAAAACTAAAAGTATATATCTTCTATAAATTTAGGTAATTACCAGGAATTACAGGTTATTTACTGGAAACAGCTTTACTTTCATTAATTGCTTATTTGGCCAACAAAAATTGCAATTTTGGTGTCAACGTCATGTTATGATTATTTAATCAATTCGTTTCTTTTCATGCTCCACCAGTCTATAGGAGCTGTTAATACTATTATAAGGAGGGCACAAGCTGGTAAGCTTGTTGGTTATAATACAGACTGTGAGGCTTCGATTACTGCAATTGAGGATGCTCTCGTAGGTAATATTCCCTGGTTCTGATTTTGTTATCATTTCCTCAAACTAAAGAAATGTAATTATTTAACATGTTTTATATCTTCTTGTTACTGAAGGATTATGCTTTGTCCTCTATCTTATAATTTGCATTCTCCTTGTTTCTAATGAAATTATAGTTTGATCAAGGCTTTGGTCTTTAACAAGTTCAATTTACAATTGGTATATTTACAGAGCACAGTTGCAATAATGGGGGAGCATCTGTAGGTTCTCCACTTGCTGGAAAATTGTTTGTGCTAGTTGGCGCTGGTGGAGCTGGAAAAGCACTGGGATTTGGTACCGAAATCAGACATTTCCTCTCTTTTATGAACTTTAACTTTCCTTTGACCCTATCTCATGTTGGAGCAGTAATTCTACCAACATACCAGTCACACCATGCATTGCCAGCAAGGATAAATAATTGGCAAGTCTATATATATTTATATATTCCTTACTCCCTCATTTTGTTCAAAAAGGCAGAGCAAAATCTCTTGCTTGTGCTATATATGGTGAAGCTCAACCTTACGAAGAGTTAGTCAACTTTCAGCCAGAGAAAGGGGCAATTCTTGCAAATGCAACACCTTTAGGAATGTACCCCAATATAGATAGAATTCCAGTAGCAGAGGTTGTATACTCTTTTATTTTTTACATTAAAAAAAAGATGTTCACAAATGAGTTTACTTATTAATATGGATTGCTTTGTCAACTTTGGGAGATAATGATAGGATACGTAGATCCCATCGCACTCAGAAGGTTAAGATTCCTTATGTGGGGTGAATGGATCATGCAGAAGTAGTGGGCATGCAACG
>JASKGM010094596.1:0-12962 GCA_034509205.1 Ceratonia siliqua
GGACAAAACAAGTGCAACCAAAAATACGAGGAGACAAGGGAAACAGAGGCTGAGAGGGATGCAAAATAGAGTAAGGAGTTTGACCATTCAATACAGAGGAAGGCATACGATTAATAAGGAAACATGTAGTATCTCCTTCATGTGAAATAAAAGGGCCCGTGCAACTTCAATCAAATATTTTTTTTTGTTCTGTAATTCCATTCTGTTGGGGGTGTACACACATGAAGACTGGTGTATAATACCACGTTGTGTCATAAAAGAAGTAAAAGAAGAGGAGAAAAACTTAGTGGCATTATCACTGTGTAAAACTTTGATAGTAGTATTAAACTGATTTTGAACTTCAGAACAAAAATTAGGGAAAACAGAGAATACTTCTGAATCATTTTTTATTAAATATAACCAAGTTGCACAAGAATAATCATCAACAAAAGTAACAAAATATCGAAAACCAGTTTTAGACAAGACTGGACAAGGACCCCAAACATCGGAATGAACAACATAAAAAAGGTACGCAGCTCGTTTATTGACTCTTAAAGGATAAGATAGACGACAATGTTTGGAAAACTGACAGGACTCACAGTCTAACCTAGACACAGAACTAACATTAGGACATAACTGCTTTAGACTTTGTAGAGAGGGATAACCTAAACGACAATGGAGATCCAAAGGGGACAAGGTGCTGGGAGAGGCAACTGAGCTGGGAACTGAAAGAGGCGTGCACTCTAAGACATACAAATCGTTTGACTCGCGGCCCCTACCAATAATTCGCCTCGTCCCAAGATCCTGAAAAACACAATGATAAGGAAAAAATGCAATACTGCAGTTTAAGGCTTTGGTGATTTTGCTAACAGACATTAAATTGAATGGAAATTTGAATAAATATAACACAGTGGATAAGGGTATGGAAGGTGTGGGGTAAACAGTGCCACTACTAACAACAGGTGTGGTGGAGCCATCAGCTAAGGTAACACGAGGTGGATGAGATGCAGGGAAAAAGTAAGAAAGAATACCTGTGTTTCCTATCATATGGTCTGTGGCACCTGAGTCAATGACCCAGCTGCTTGGTGTAGAAGAAAGGCAAGCAGTGGAAATACATGTCTGGGTAATATGGGCTGTATGAGGTGGAGCAGACTGAGTGGCCTGAAATTCTGTATATCAGGGTGAACTCATCCGCCGTCATAGGGTGCTTAGTGTCACTCTCTGGGACACTATCTTGAGCAACAGTATTGGCAAATCGTTGTTGCTTGGCAAGAAGCTTTAGGCAGTTACGCTTAAAATGCCCATATTCCTTACAGTAATGACACACTATCCTGCTGTCACCAATATCATGTCCACCACTTTCGTCCACCTCTGGAACCACCACGACCACCTCTCCCACTAGTACCCACAAACGCAGAGGAATCACTAGGTCTAACCTGACTTTTAGAGGACTCCCTAGAAGTCTTAAGAAGGCGAAAGTACACATCCTGTTATTTTAACTTATCAGACCCAGTCAGAATTTGTGAGCGGGCAGTACTGTACTCATCCTGGAGACTAGTAAGAAAGCACATGATAGCCAACCGCTCTCTTTGCTCCCTCATTACCCCCCACATCACTAGTAATGAGCATCAAGGTATTAAGCTCTTCGTACACTTTCTTGAATTGAGCAAAGTGATAAGTCAAAGAGACCTCCTTCTGTTCGGCCCGATGGAACTCCTGAATTACATCATAGAGATGAGATATATCCTCATTCCCTGAATATAAAGACCCTAAGTACTCCCAAAGGTCTTTGACTGTATCCCAATGGGTGGTGATATCCTTAATCCGAGCCTATAAGGTTTGTTTGATCAACCCATACAGACGTTTGTTCTCTCGGATCCACTTTTTCTTTGCTAACTCACCAGTTGGAGCATTACTAATCAAATGATCCTCCATCTCAACACCGTACATGAACATCTCCACTGCCTTTCTCTATTAAAGGTAATTACGGGGACCCTCCAACTTCCGGTCGATAATTTTGGTGGGTGTAGGAATTAATTCAGAAACCAATTTGCGGGTTTCAACCTCTCCCTAAGGAGGTTGAGTAACATCAAAGTGTTCTTTAGCCATTGAAGACTAACTTCACATAAAACAAGTAAGTAGCACCCAAAGATATAAAAAATACTAAAAAAAAAACGTACCAATCATGTCAAATTCCTCCAAATCAGATTACCCAAGTGAGATAATACCAAATCCGAATTACCCAAGGTCAAATCATCCAAAAATCGGCCAAATCACTCCGGTCATCTATAGTAAAATACTCGCTGTTCGCCATCGATAACAACTATTCATCACCGTTCATGCATCGGAAATGTGGTTCAACTACCGAAAAACCACCAAGCAGCCACCACAACGCAAGATCAGGCCATATAACATCCAAAACGCAGTCCTATGTACGCTGTTCACTCAATTCGCGCGCATAAGTGTTCTTAATCGCCGGTCAGTGGGGAAGCCGCCGGTGCAAGGAGGTGGGCTGATTTGGAGAAGAAATTTGGGATTTAAGAAATTAGGGTTTGAAATTGGGGATTTGATTTCTAAAATTAGGGTTTCTAAATTGGGAGATTTTAGGGTTTCAGAAATTAGGCTCTGATACCATGTTGAAGGGAAAGAGAAATAATGGAAAATCATGTCTTATTAGACAGGTGATCATGTATATATTGAGACCAAAGGCTAAAGACTAAAATACCCTTACTAATATAGCTTAGATACTCTTAACAATAATCTCCAGGCATTTTTTAAGAATAGAAATGATGGAGATATGTTCCTGGTAATATGTTGTGTTGGTAAACAAATGGAAACAGATTTAAGGAACCTACTTGAATACTTCAACTGACTTACTCCTTATATATGTGTGTGTGTGTGTGTGTGCGCGCGCGCGCGCGCGCATTATGCTGAAGTAGGAAGAAAGGAAGATGGGAGTCTTAGTTTTACACAAAGGAAGTATCCATTACACCTTTAGCAAAACTCTCTTCTCTTCTTCGTGTGCAGATTCAAGATATGGCTGTCAATGATGTTGTGGGAGGTAACTCAAACTACCTTCTTGTATTTGCCTTAAATAAAATGAGATAATTTGCACTTGTTTGATGTTATCATATTATCTGTAAGTACAACTAAAAAATCTAACAAATGGTATCAGAGCCATCTCATTTGATTTTAAGGCGTCAGTTTGTATATTTTTTGTGGGAAGAACATATTCATTTACTGTTGCTGTGTTGTGCGTTCAAATTTAGGTTTAAAGCTTTAGTTCGTTTTATGAACTAATTGAGATGTAAAGTGAAATTTTTATGATGAAAGTCTTCATTTTGAATTGTTTTTGTTATGATTTATGCAATATTTTGGCCTAAAAATTCATCTTTTATGAAGACATGTTAACCTTGAATTTTGGGTTTTATGTTGTCATTTTTGGATCAGTTTTTGGCCAAAATTTTGTCCTAAATCCAAGGGAAATTAAAAACAAGGCAAGATAGTTTTTTTTTAGGTTAAAATGATGGCTGAAAATGGGTTTTTCCGCGTGACCCGCCACTTGCTCCAACTGATCAGTGGCAAAACGACAAGTCATTTTCATTTAAGGGAAATGGTATGGGAAATGGTATGGTTATTCTTAAAAGGTTTAATTTACTATGGCATGATTATGGTTCCAATTAACAATTATGAATGCTTATATTCTTACCTGTCGTAAGATTAAGTATGTCAAATTGTAGAATGACAGAGAAATTTAATTTCTCAATTTAATACTAAGATCCATACAGGTAATTAATTATCCTATCGATAATTTTATTACTTGGTAGGATGCTTAGAATGGTGAAGAAAATATGTTAGAATATTATGAATCACATAATCATTTCTATCCTGTCGATAATAGATTGATGTATATGATTGTAATATATAATATGTTGTTCTTACCTGCGAAAGAGTTTCATATAGCATAATGAACTCTAGTATACATGATGATGGTTATTTTCTTTCATGCATCATAGAAAATTGAAGGAAATAGAAAAATTATTTTATTATGTTTTTAACATGTGAAATGACTGTCGATGCTCTTGTATTTCCTTCAGTTTTGAACAATCCTCGTGTTTCTGCCATCTTGACGCTAAATGGGACAAATCATGAACAATGGGTAGAATCTCTTATAATGAATCTGACTATCATGAAACTGGATTTAGCCTTGAAAGTTGAACCACCGTCTGTCCCTACAGATGGAATATTTGAAGCTGATATGAAATTTTATGAGGAATGGGAATATTCAAACAAATGTTGTTTGATGATCATGAGATGAATCCATTCTAGATAGCATTCCTAAGATTGAGTATACAAAAGAATTTCTTGCTGCTATTGAAAAGAAGTATGAAGAAATTCTCCAAAAATGAGAAAAATGAGTACTTAAATATGCTTCATTCTGCCACTTATGATGGTGTTAGTGGAATAAAATATCATACTGACAAACTGATGGGCTGTTATCATAAGCTTAAAGATATTGGCATGGGATCTTGATGAAGACTATATGGTCTGGCTAGTAATGGGAACTCTTTCATCATAGTTTGATTCAATTAAATCTAGTTACAATGCTCAGAAAGAGCAATGGTCCATTGAAGAAATGACAGCTATTCTTGCAAAGGAAGAAGTTGATATAAAGAAAGGAAGAGTGAGGAGCATATCTATATTAACTGCCAATATCAATAGCCAGTCAGCCAATAAATCCATTTATCAGAAAAGGAAGTTTACTATTGGTATTTCGGGTGATCAAAAATCTTATAACAAGAAAGCTACATATGTCAAAAAGAATGCACAGCATATGGCCTCAACCTCCAGTGGTCCGCATGAAGTATTTAAAGGCAAATATAATTTCTGTCGTAGATTTGGGCATAAAAAGGAAAACTGTTGGAAATTCAAGGCCTTCTTAGAAAAGAAGGGTAATTGTCTTATGATGATCTCTCTTGAATTAAATGTTATTGATGTGCCCTTTAACTCTTGGTGGTTAGATACTGATTCTGCTATTCATGTTACTAATTTGTCGCATGTGGTGACAAACAGAAGGAAGCTAAGTAGTCTGGAGCAATATGTGTCTATAGGAGACGGTACAAAAGTCAAAGTTGAGTTTTTTGGGATAGTTAGACTACAGCTGACAACATGATACTTTTTGGAATTGCGGTGTTGCTTATATACCAACAATTAGGAAAAATCTAGTTTCTGTAACTATTTTGGATAGACTTGGGTATGCTTTGTGTTTTAGATATGGAAAGTCAATTTATACCGTGGCTCTCTTCTAATAGGAAGTGGTTCTCTATATAGAAACTTATATAAGCTTGATTTGAATGATATTTCTTGTTCCATAATACTGTTGTTAGTGCTAAACGTTTGAGAACTGAAGAAAAATCCTCTATGTTGTGGCATAAACGCTTAGGCTATATTTCTAGAGATAGAATGGAAAGATTGGTGAAAGATGGTATTCTTCGTGATATTGGTTTTTTAGATTTCACCACATGTGTTGATTGTGTTAAAGGAAAATTAACTACCAAAGTTAGAAAGAGTAAAACTGAAAGAAGTAAAGAAGTGTTAGAATTAATCCACATTGTATGTGGGCCATTTACTCCTACTGTTATGGGTGGTTATAAATATTTTATTACCTTTGTTGATGATTTTTCTCGTTATGGTTATGTTGAGCTTATTCGTGAAAAATCATAATCTTTGAAATTTTTAAAGTTTTTAAAACAAATGTAGAACTTCAGGTGAAGAAAATTAAAGCAGTTAACTTTGACCGAGGTGGTGAATATTATGGGCGATATAATGAGACAAGTATAAATCTTGGACTTTTGCAAGGTATTTACAGGAATATGGTATTGATGCCAGATATGCGATGCCCGGAACTCCTCAACAGAATGAGATTACTGAAAGAAGAAATCGAACACTTCTTGACATAGTGAGATGTATATTGATACATTCTTCTTTACTTGAATTCTTATGGTTGAGACATTAAAAACTGCAGCTTATATTTTAAATCATGTGCCTAGTAAATATGTTCCTAAGACACCATTTGAATTATGGGCAAACAAGAAACCTAGTCTTCGTCACTTTCATGTTTGGGGTTGCAGAGCAGAAGTGAAACCCTATAATCCTCAATCAGGGAAACTTGATCAAAAACAATTACTGGGTATTTTGTCGGTTATTGCGTTGGTTGAAGAAGATCTAAATTTTATTGTCTATCTCATACCACTGAAATCATATAATCAGATCGAGCTTTTTATTTTGAAGATGAGACTAACTCAAGTCAGGGGGCAAGAGAAATTGTGTTTAAAGAAGAATGTATTATTATTCCTATACTAGTTGCTTCCACTCTAATAGCAAGACCTATAACTGATCAAATTTCAGTAGAAGCTAATAATGAATCTAATATTCAAGTTTATGAAGAAATTTTCAATACTGATTATCACAACGTGACGGATGGGAAAAAATACACTGTCATGACCTTAGGGCGACAAAAGGGAAAAATACAGAGATAAAGAAATGGACTCACCACTAAGGATAATTGGGATCCTTTAAAAATCAAATACTAGCCTTTGGAACTAGAGGGAAGGTTCGGGAGTCTAATTATTTGTGAGGAAGGTATTAGGCACCCCATAGCGTCCATCCCTAAGGATGGTTACCCTAAATCGTTTGTGCTTAAATTTATTATCGTTCGAATTACCCATTTTTATTATTTTGATTATTTTAGAAAAAAAAAATAAAGAAGTGAGAGGATTGGACCTGTCTTACTGTGTAAGTGCCTATGTACCATTAAGGGATCAAGGTCCACGTAGTTCGAATTAATTTAATTAAGATTAGCCTAAGGACAAGATTAAGGCAATATAGGAAATTAGGTTTCCACATAGAGCACGACAAAATGAGAGATTAATTCTCTACATAAAGTTTGAGAAAATAAAGACATTATGGGAAAATAAATTTCTACATAAAGCTTTGACAGAATGGAAGAATATTTCTTCATATAATGTTCAATGAGTGAAGACACAGTATGAGAAATGAATTTTCACATAAAGTTTTGATAAAATGGGAAAATATCTCTCCACATAATGTTTAAGAGGATTTGTAGAATTTCAAAAGCCTTAAAGTTTTGGTACAAACTAAATTTTGCAATGTTTAGGGTCAAATTAGCATTTTGGAAGTATTGGGGCCAAATTTGGATCTTTAAAAATATTGGGGTCGAATTTTAATTTTGAAAATATTAAGGTTAGAATTTGAATTTTCAAAAGTATTGGGATCTTTTAAATTTTTATAAGTATTGGGGGTTAAGCTTGAATTTCTCAAATTTTTGGGGTCAAATTTAGATTATGAAAAACACTATGGCCAATTATGCAATTTTTAGAAAGAGTTGAAGTCAAAATTAAATTTTCAAGGATCACAAAAGAACAATCACTTTGGGCTTATCTCAGTGGGGGCCTTTGAAACCCAATTTGAAAAGCTGAATTAAATGGGCATTTGAAACCTTATTTGAGAAAATTTAACTTTATTAAAGTGAATTTTGGGCCCTTTTTGGTAAAATAAAATGCTATATCATTGGGCCTCCTATCCTATTACAAAAAATTTTGGCAAGCAGTAATCAAAAACGCATTTTGGAAAACCCAAATTCAACCATGTTAACACACTGAAGCTAGCTTATAAGCATAGTACCAGCAATCCCAAAACCAGAACCAACCTATTCAATTAAATCAATAGCAGTTTGAATAGCCAGTAATTGAAAACTGAACATTAGCATGCTTTACCCCTAAATCAACCAGCTCAAGATACACCCTTAAGTGATACAAATTAAACACTCGGCTAGGAACATTTTGATGCTTAAAGTCAGATCAAACAGCGAAAATCAAACCTCATGGTTTGATCACAGTACATGACTCACAAAAAAATCCTGCAGAATGAATAAATAGGCCAACGAATGGGGATTACATGTCTCGGTTACAAAGTAACCAAAAATAGTTTAACCAAGCCAGAGTGAAGTTATTTAATCTAACTTACAATTTGGTTCAAATCAAGCTTAGATTATAGTGTGTCAACAAGATGGAAACATAGCATTTGAAGCTTAAATTAGAAATATTTTGAACTTAAAACCCACATTAGACTAGCATTTAGAAAAATGAGCATAAACTCTAGTTCAAATCCACCTGTTTATCATTTCAAAAATCCGTCTAAACTCACAGAAAAAAAACTTGCATTGGCCATGAGATTTTGAGTTTGAGTTACCCATTCCCAAAATCACTAACAGTTTAACGTATCAACAAACTAGAATCCAGTTAAAGTATCATTTCATGAATCCTAAATGGAGACAATCAAAACGACATCACATTACAATCCCAAAAACAGAGGAGAAAAGCAAATACCCAATAAAATTAAAGTCACTTTCGAAAATCTCTCCTTTTGATTTCCAGAAAATGCCCAAAACTGTGAAGCCCTCTGCGATTGCTTTCAGTTTTGCTTGATTTCCTTGCTTCAGAGCCCTCTGTGATCTTCAGAAATCCTACCTCCTTTGTGATTTTCTGCCATTAGCTCCTTCCAGACCTCTCATTTTCTTCTCCACGAGGTTAAGCCTTTCCAAAAACTTTGTCCCTTAAACGCTCTCAGTTTTTTGCTTTCTTATAGCTAGGGAAATCCCTCTTGCTGTCGTATACTCCACGATGGCATAGGGGTGAGGGATTTCAGGGAATGCGTGTTTCAAATAGAGTATGTAATCGTGTGGAGAGAAGGGGAAAGATGAATGTACCGGGGTGCAAAGGTGAGATCAGGTGAACAAAAGAGAGCGATGGGTATTTATAGAGGGGTTGCGTGCTTCAAACTTAAGGAACCGGTGAGATTGGGAGAAAAGAAGGAACCTTACGAGAGAATGGTTGATTGTGCAGAGAGGGATTACAGGGAGATGATGGCTTTTTGCAGAGGTTAGGGGAAGAAATGACCTTACGGGGAGAAGGGTTGCTTGTGCAGAGAGGATGCCGGGAGTGAGGGCACATGTTATGTTTCAGAGGTTGGGATTTTGGGTCAGGTGGAGATGGGCTGGGTTTCTGGTACTGGACCAGGTTAGGTGGAGATGAGTTGGATCCGGTGTGGGCTTGTGGTATTGGGCCGCCCTCTTTTTTTTTTTCTTTTTTTTTGTTCATTGGCTCATTTCTTTTTTTCTTCTTTCTTATTTTTTGTTTTTGTTTTAATTAATAACATTTTTTTTTTACTTTTCTTATCATCATTATTTTTTATTTTCTATTATTATTTTTTCACAATGTTTATTATTAATATATTTTTATTTTTTATTAATTATTAATTATTTTTTTTGTTATTACCTTTTTTATTATTATTATACATGGACAAAATTCAGTGTTTACACTGATAACAGTGAAGTAATTTTGAGAAGATCACAGAGAGTTCGTAGACCAGCTATTTCTGATGGCTATGTGGTTTATTTACAAGAACATGAGTTTGATATTGGTGAATTGCTGATCTAGTAACCTATCGGGAAGCCATTGATAGTCCTCAATCAGTGCTATGGTTGAATACTATGAAAAACGAGATGAATTCTATGTTTCAAAATGAGGCGTGGGATTTGGTTGAATTACCTAAAGGTTGCAAGCATATTGGGTGTAAATGGGTTTTTAAAACCAAACGTGATTCCAAAGGTAAAATTGAAAGTTATAAAGTTAGACTCGTGGCTAAAGGTTATAACTAGAAAAAGGGAATTGATTATAAAGAAACTTTTCACTAGTTTCCACCAAGGATTCACTCTGGATTATTATGGCTATAGTGGCTCATTTTGATCTAGAACTTCGTCAGATGGATGTAAGGACTGCTTTCCTTAATGGTGATTTAATTAAAGATGTTTATATGGATAAACCAATTGGCTTTGAAATGACTGGTAAGGAACATATGGTTTGCAAACTCAAGAAATCCATTTATGGGTTAAAGAAGGCATCTAGACAATGGTATCACAAATTTGACACAATGATTACAGGCAATGGCTTTAAGGAGAATGTTGTTGATCAATGTATATATATGAAGGTCAATGGGAGTAGTTTTATATTTCTTGTTTTGTATGTTGATGATATTATACTCGTATATAATGATACTGATATTTTGAATGAGACAAAACAATTATTGTTTAATTACTTTGACATGAAGGATCTTAGAGAAGCATCTTATGTTCTTGGCATACAGATTCTTCGTGATAGACATAATGGAATTCTTCGATTGTCACAAAAGACTTATATTGATCAAATTTTAAAAAGATTCAATATGCAATCTTGTTCTCCTGGTAAGGCACCTATTGTCAAAGGTGATAGACTTTCAAAGGCACAATGTCCTCAAAATGATAAGGAAATAGATGAAATGAATGTTGTCCCATATGTATATGCTGTTGGCAGCCTCATGTATGTTCAAGTATGCACACACCCTGATATAGCTTTTGCTGTGAGTGTGTTGGGTAGATACTTGAGTGATCCTGGACTACGCCCCTGGCAAACGGCTAAGAAAGTCATGAGATATCTTCAGGGTATCAAGGATCATATGTTAACTTATTAACTATCCGACACACTTGAAATTGTTGGATTTACATATACGGATTATGGAGGCTATGTTGATGATAAAAGATATACTTCTGGGTACATTTTCATGATGGCTGGTGGGTTTCATGAAAAGTGTTAAACAGACACTAACAGCGTCTTCCACGATAGAGGCAGAATATATAGCGTGTTATGAGGTTAATTGTCATGCAATATGGATGTGGAAATTGTATTGTGATAACTCCGTAGCTGTATCTTTCTCTAAGAACACTAGGAGCACTTCTCACTCCAAACACATTGATATCAAGTACTATTTTGTTAAAGAGAAAGTTGCAGAGTCTCTCATTGCTATTGAATACACGCCTATAGCCAACATGTTGGTAGACCCACTTACGAAAAGCTTACCCATATGTGTGTTTCAAGAGCATGTGTCTTGCATGAGATTGTTGAAAGCCTAAATTCATTAAATCAGTGGGACTTATGCCATTCTGTATTATAAACATGTTGGTATGTTTTGAGGATTTTTCATACTTTTCTTTTTATGCATTACATGATCGTCACTTTAATTATGAATTTATTGTTTGATAAAGTGACAGGTTAACAGAAGACATCATGGTAAACCTTGATATAGAGGTTGTTATGCATAGTAAGTAATATGTAATATCATCATGTTTCGTAACTGGACTTGATTGTGTATAATATTTATATCCTGTCGATAAAGTATTATACCTTATTGTTTTGGCTATATGTAAAGTCCAATATGATATATAATATTTTAATTATACTATCCAAGTGGGAGAATGTTAGAATTATTTAATATATTTATATATATTTAAATGGACTAGTATAATTAAAATATGATTGTGACCATAATGGATGGACAAAATTAATTAGCTTGAGGTCCATGGACAAAATTGGGTTAAATTCAATTTGTGTAATGAGACAGTAATATTCTCCAGGCATTTTTTAACAATAGAAATGATGGAGATATGTTCCTAGTAATATGTTATGTTGGTAAACAAATGGAAACCGACTTAGGGAACCTACTGGAATACTTCAACCGACTTACTCATTATATATATATATATATGCGTGCATTAAGCTGAAGGAGTAAGAAGTAGGAAGAAAGGAAGCTGGGAGTCTCAATTTTACACAAAGGAAGCATCCATTACACCTTTAGCAAAACTCTCTTCTCTTCTTTGAGTGCAGATTCAAGATATGGTTGTCAATAAAGCTATGGGAGGTAGCTCAAACTACCTTCTTGTATTTACCTTAATTAGAATAAGATAATTTACACTTGTTTGATGTTATCATATTATTTGTAAGTGCAACTAAAAAATCTAAGAAGTCCTGCTTTCCTATTTACATCAGAGTACTCTTCCTACAAATAAAATTTTCATTCGTTTGCATTACTTTTGATCCTGCATATTATGTTACTTGGAGAAAAGTGATTGTCTTCAGTAGGTTTTCAATTTGCATCTTCAAGTGGTAGAACTAGTAGCTTCTTGCATGAACTTTGTCATCTATAATATAGATAAAGGTCTATTTGGATAAATTGCTAAATGCATATTTTGACAAGCATGAGACTTAGTTTATATAGTATAATTAGGAATTGGGGATTTTGGTCCTTTTTCAAGATATCATGTAGTATATAGCCAAGAATATTTAATTTTTCATCTTTGGAAGATAGTGTCGTATCTCACATTGGAATTAAATTACATTTTAGATAACAATATAATTTTTCAAGAATTAAAATAGTGTTATTGTCGCTTTTTTCTTTTTCTATCTTGGATTTCCTTCCTATTTTGATTTTGCATGGTTAATATATACTTGGGTTGAATTGAACTTTAGTTCAAAATTTATGACTTTAAACATAAGGATGATGCGTAGATTATTTAGGTTCAACATGGAGTTAGACTATATTTTCTCAAAAATTTATCTCATGCTTATAGATTTCTTTGAATTTTTTTGGCCAAAGCTTGTGAATGGTTTTATTGAGTAAACGTTAATGGAGACACTCATTATATTATGCATTATATCGACTGAAAAAAAAGTTAATGTATAATATTTTTGTCATGATCTCTCTATAATACATCTTTTCATTTTGGCCACATAAGCTTGATTCTCATTGTAGCTGCTAAAAAAGCTGAAAGGGGATTATTCAAATAGTAATACTACTTACACTATTTTTTATTAATAAATTGTGCATAAATACTAAGGTAACGCATATAAATTCAAGTAATCTCATTTAAACTTTGTTCCATCAAACTTAAATACAGTTAGCTTAATTATTTATGTTTGTAAGTGTCATTAATTATTTGTGTTCTTATTTCATATATGCTAATTTTAATATGAATGATGCTGAAATTAACCTTTCCTTAATAGTTCTTAGTTTTGAATGTACATGTAAACAGA
>JASKGM010094607.1:0-12961 GCA_034509205.1 Ceratonia siliqua
CTTCTTATAATTTTAATTATGCTTTGTAGGAGTTGTAATTTTAAATTATTGAATGTTTAAAATGATTTTGATGCTTTGTATTTTAAGTTATTAAGTTATATGATTTTAATTTTTTATTATATTAAACAATGCTAAACTGCAAATTCATAATTTAAAAATAGACTAAGAGTCTGTTTGGATCTCTTGTGAGATGAGAAGGGATTCTTTTTTAAAAATAATTCATTTTGTAATTTTTTAAGCTGTTCAAATTCATTCTTCTCGAAATGAAAAATTATGATTATAGTAGAATTTTTATTTTGTAATTTCTCTGATTAGGAGAAAGAGATTCATTTTTTCTCGATAATTTTATCTATTTACTCATCATAATTACATTTTTTTTTGTTATAATATCATAGTTACAAAATTTGAATTTAATCAAATATACTTTTTAATACATTTATATTATTTCTTTCATTAAGTTATTTTTTATTATAATTATTTTTACATAATTATTATTTTATTTTAAAAATTATTATTTTTATTTATATATATTCATTTTATTATGTTCAAATTAAATATATAATTTTGACTCATTAAAAATTATTTGTTAAATTTTTAATGCATAATTTTATCAAACAAAAATCTTTTTACAATTTATTAGTCGAATATTTTTTTTAATTTAAAAATTATTCTTATTTACTTTATTTGAATATAAAACAACTTCTCATTCTATGAAAATACATTCTTTTTTTCAAAATCAACTTTTTATTTTATAAAAATTATTTTTTTTAAGAACATTTAAACAGATAACTTAAAATTTAATTTAAAATACCAACACATGAGCCCTAAATTTGCATTATTTTAAGAATAAATTACCATGGACAACCCTAGTCATAAGTGGTAAGTACTTTAAAACCACATAACTCTGTTTATATAAACTTATTTTAAAAATAATTGATTTTTTTTATAAAAATAAGTAATTTTTTTAAAAAATTATATATTTATTTTAGTTTCACTTAAAAAAATTAAATTTTTTTTTTGAAATTTAAAATTATTAATTTCTATAAAAAAGAGAAATTGATAAATAAAAAAATTATTTTATTTTCTTATTTAAAAAAAATTAATAAATAAATAAAAATTATTTTTTATTCAAAAATTATTCTTAATTATTACATCTAATCACAAAAATAACTTTTATTTTAAAAAATACCACCTTTCTAAACAAAGAAACATAAAAAGATAAAGGGCTTACTACCTAGACAGTGGGCGGTAGGGTAAGTTAAAAATTTTTTTTTTATATTATTTTGATTTTTTTTAAATTTTTTTTATTTTTTAAAATTAATTAATTAAGTTTTATATCATAAATTTTTTTTAAAATTTTTAAAGATGTTTTTATATTTGTTGCAAAATTTTTTAAGTTGTAAAAGAATAATAAAAAAAATTATAGATGAATAGTAAAATAAATATAAAAAAATTCAAGAAAAAATAAAAGATATTTTAAAAAATTTTGAAAAAAATATATAAGATAAAAAATATTTAATTATTTTTAAAAAATAAAAAAATTAAAAAAAAACATAAAAAAAAAAATAAGGTGGGTGTAGCTAGACAAACCAAAGATAAATCCAAACAATCATATCTATAATCGGAAAAATAACATCCAAATTAATAAGTAAATAGCAAAAGAAATTTGTGGAAAATAGGAAAGCGTACTAAATGTCAATTTGTCCCCACGCGGCAGAAACCCCACGCCCCTACCCCTTCTAGCTCCAGCATCTCCTACCATCTTCTTGAACTTCTTCTATAAATTATAAAATTCCAATTAAATGGTCCAATCCCAGTTTTACTGAATCCAAAAAAAACACAGAAGAAAGAAAAGCTCAGCTTAATTTAATAGCGGAGAGGAAGGGAAATTAATTAAGAAAAGCATGTGCTCCTGGGCCTGGAGGTGGTGGTACGCGTCCATATTCCGGTGGCCGGAGTTCGAATTTTCTCTGCCGTCGTCGATCTTCCGGTGGATCAGCGATTGGAACCTCGAGAGTCTCCGGTGGCCGAGTTTCTCGATAGTGGATGACGTGTTGTGGGCGTTTGTGACGGCGTTAGAGTCCCTCGTCTTACTCTCCGTTCTCTGCTGCTTCTTCTTGTTCTGTGGCTGTACTCTCTGATTTAGATATTTCATAGGAGCTCTAGATTTGGGTTAAAGTTATGGTTAAAACTTTTACAATCCGATGAGATGTTCCGGCATATACATCTCCGATGAGTTGGAAACCCAAACATACTGTGGTTCTTCTCTCTCAGGCATTTCTTTTCTTCTACCTTTTTCTGTTTCGCTGATTTTTTTTTTTTGTCCTTTTCCTCATCATCAAAATATCCCATTGCTTTAGTAGGATTTTTGTTTATCAATTTGATGAATTTATTTTTTCATTCAATAATTATGTTAATTAGAATAAATTAAATTAATCTTTTTAAAAATTAGATAATGTAGTATTCAATAATTTTTTTATTTTTAAAATTAATTAACTCTCTTATAAAATATCAACTTTTTATTTTTTTTATTAACTTACAATATTAATAATTAAAATAAATTAATGTTTTTATACTTTTCAACTAAAATGTACCTTCATAAAAGATTATTAAAAAATTATGATGAGTATTAAAGAATTTTTTACAATTTAAATATTATAAAATAAATTATGTTTTTAATAATTTTATTAAATAAAAAGATATTTGATTTAATATTTATATATATATATTTTTTAATTTTTTGTTTTTTAATATTTTAAATTATTTCAAAATAATGTTTTATGTCATGAATGACACAACAAAGAAATATTTAAGAATGACTTTAAAAAAATTATAATTTAATCATAAATAAATATTAAATATTTTATTTTATTTAATATCTTATTATTTATATTATATTTTTGAATAAAATATATTTTATTTGTTTAAAATATATTTTAATTATATAATTATTTTTTATTTTAAAAATATATACTCAAATCTATGAACAATAATTGTGCATCCAAGACTCCAGCTTTCTAATTAAGGACTTTGTTATACTATTTTAAAAATAATCATATTTTTAAAGTAATATTTTATTTTTATTAATTTAAAAGAATTTAAAATTTAAAAAACTTATAATACAAGTATTTGAAAATTATTTTAAATTATTTTTAAAATAAAAAAATATATTAGGAGTAGCATACCTTCAATGAATGAAGCTTGGGTAAGCTGGCTAGGATTATAGGATAGCCAATTAGCCATGAATATACAACTGTCGGTTTTTGACTATTTTCGTTTGGTTGATTATTTATTTTTAAAAAAATCAACTAATTCTTATTCTTGTTTTTGGGAGAATTCATATTATATAATAAAAGTACAGCAGCAATTGGTCAAGCCCACCGAATGGGGATGCCTCTGTTTTAAGTTTTAACAGCCGAACATTTATTATTTCACTTTTCTTCTTAAGAAAATGGCTGCTAAAAGGAATAACTTGAATTTTGTTTATTATTATTATTTTTTGTTTTATGAGTTAATTTCACCTAACAATATTTTATATTATTTCAAAATTATTTAAAGGATTACTAACATTTTTATTGAGAGTAGAGGTTATAGTTGTGGTAGTGCCTAGCATTTCCAAGATATGCTAGAGTTAAAATAATGGTGGTAATTATCGCAGAAGATAATAATTAATTTTAACGTTATGTTTATTTTTGAATTTAATTATAATATGTTTTTAATTTATAAAAAATTACATATTTTTAAAATAGAAGGTAAGTTTGTGTAATTAAAATATTTTAAAAATAAGAGTTTTAATCTTTAAAATATTTAAAAATATGTAATACATGAGTATATGGAATTGCCCTACAATTGTGGTCTATTTATATGATACTAACTTTGGCCATTGATGTGCTCTCCTTTCAGTGCTTTCATGTGCTTAAACGGAAAGCCAAAATATGAAATGAAAATTAATTTTTTTATAAAAAATTATTTCTACACCTTTTTTCCCATCTTTTCCATACATATTTTTTTAACTATTAATATATTATAAAATAATAATAAAAGTGATTGATAAATTATTAAGAAATAATAATAAAATAATAAATGTAAGAGAAAATTTAAAAATGGTCTAAAAAAATATGTGTGCAAATAATATTGTTCATTTTTTATTATAAAATCTGTTAATATAAATTTAGGATAAAATTAAAATAAAAAGACAATTTTTTTCTCTTTAATTTAGAGAAACAAAATATGGAATTTAGTGGAGATTAAATTCAAAATATTTTAATCCTTGCAAGTTACATGATTAAATCACATCTATTTTCTATGTTAGAAAGGAAATCCATGGACAAATAGTGCTTACCCTTTCAATTTATTTAGAAAAAAATATTTGTGTAACTAAATTAAAAGAGAATAACTATATGTAAATGTCAATAGTAATGTCAAAGTTTGATACATTAAATTTATATAAAAAAAATTTCCAAACTTTGAAAACTTAGGGAGTCATTTTTTTTATATATATTCAAATAATATTGGAATTTGTTTTTGTTTGATGCAATGGTACCAACTAGCAAGGATGTTTGAATTTAAGATATTTTGTAAATTACACAAATTTGTGAAGGAAATCCATTGATAAATAGCGCTTAACCCTTCATTTTTCACTTTGAAACAAAAAAAAAACAAACAAAGTTTATATCAAAATTTACTAATTTTGGACCAAAAATTTGAGAATTTTGTAGTTTTAATATTTCCAATTAAAGTTTGAGTATATCCACTTTGATGTGTTTTTTATTTGTAATTTTGTTGGTATTGCATTTAAATCATTTTAAAATTAATTTGTATACTTTGATTTATTTATTCTTCTAATTTAATCAAAGAAAAATTATTTATTTATGCTAGCTAAGCTCCAAGTCATTTTAGGTAGCATTTTCTAGATTGTTTGATTCCTTCAATTTCAATTTTTCAAACCAACTCACCCTATAATTAATGGCTCCAAGCAATTAAATTAAAATAGATGGCAAAAAAACCCAAAATTATTACTATTATTTACGAAAACTATTTATTAATTTCTGAAAAACGTGGAAAATAATTTACCACCACGTTTTATTTTGTTTTTTACATAGAAACTCTAATAAAAGTGTGGTAAATTTAGTAATAAAAAAAATAATAAAATCCCAAGATTTGCGGCGGAACCACCGACCATGGCAAAATGAAGCCAATAAACTCGGATGCCGTGGCACTGTTGACAAGTCTTCAAATCCCTACAGGTGGCATTCGATTATTATGCCACGTGGTAGTACTGCAAAAGTGTAACCGTCGAGTGGCAGCTCCCAATGGTCTTTCGTCTTTGGCCTTTCGATTCCATTGGATACAGTTACAATACAAGTTCGGAGAATAAAGCAGAGCAGGAGGAATACAAAAGAGGGAGACTGAGAAAGAAGTGGCAGCGAGAGGAAGAGAGAGAAATAGAGAGAAAGAGGGAGGTGTTCTAAATTTAGGAGGGTAAATTCTTATTCGGGACGGTCTCAACAGAAGACAGCTAACTTGGTGATCTTTTTGCTTTTAGGATTCGAAAACGGACGCCAGCCACTGGAATCGGATTGATTGTGTTTTCTTAAATTGTCTGTTCCAATCATTATTTTTGGGTTTTTGGAATTGTGGGGTTTGTGATTTGTATGGAAGCGCATGCTTACCACCCATTTCGAAGTGGCATCGTTTTCCTTCCTGTTTACCAGAACCATTTTGTTGATTCTGGAGCTGTGGACCCCAACATTCCCTTTGTGCGTCCCCCATTTTCGGTTATTGACCCTTCCTTGTTACCACCACCCTCCGGGGTGCTGGTTCCTTTCAATCGACCGATACCCGCTCCTGTTCGATTTCATCTAAATCCAGCTCTGCTCATCAGAATGGACGAGGAACGGTCAATGTCTCTGCTTCAGGTAAATTTTGGGGGCAATTTTTTTTGTTTATTTGCGTTTCCCCATTTTTTATTTGAACATTATCTTTCATTGTGGGTTCTGGGGATTCTATGTTCTAGTTTCCGGGGTTTATGCTTTTGGGCTGTTCAACCATTTGCAGTTAATGGCTGACCAAGTACTTGTTCCATCGCAAGAAGAAGAGGACAGAAGACAAAATGCCATTCAGAAGCTCAAACAGGTTTTCTTGTACAACAAAAAAAGCATTTAATTTTTTTGCAATGTCTTGTGTTTTCTGCATGAAATTTTGTGTCCTTTTTGCTAATCTTTATCAAGTATTTTTAGCGTTTCAAGTACTTAGGTCAGAAAATAGCAATAAAATTCCACATTTTTTTGGTCAATTAATTGTGGTTCGGACGTGTTGGACTTGTTGGTGGCTAGCATGCTTGTGTATTTTATGAGGGTTACGTTATCTTAACATCCATACCTCAGTTCTTTTGGGTGTTGGAGAAATAGTGGTAACAGAAAGGTAGAGAAGACATTCTCAGAGGATTCTGGGAACAATCTTTTTATAAAGGTTTTCTTTCCTTTTGTGCCATCTTGAGTTGCGATGGAACCTTTGGGATGAATGCACATATTTAATATCACGAATTCATGATTCCAATCCTCTTCCTTAAAAAAGAACTACGTTGTTATTCCAGCTACATGAAGTTATATTTCCGTGACATTGTCACATATATGAAAGGTGTTGGTAACTTGGTATATATTGTGTGACAGCATTGTCATGACTTCAACAAGGTTTTTCCATATAATGTAATATCACAAATTCATGATTCCAATTATTTCCGTAGAAAAATAAAACTGCGTTGTTATTCCATACTCCATAGCAATCCTGCACTTCTATTGTATTGCCGTACTTTTCATACTATCTATTCAATGTTTCACATCACTATGTAGATAGTTTCGTCATGGATAAAGAAGGTTGCGTGGAATCGTCGACTTCCAAAGCACCAGATTTCTGTTACTTCTGCTACCATATTGACATATGGATCATATGGCCTTGGAGTAAGTCCTTCCAATTTGAGTTCTTATTATATAATTTCACTTATGCTAGTTAATTATTTATATTATAGATAATGATATTGTGGGGAAAGTATGGAAATATAGCAGTTTGGATCTGTTTGGTGGTCATATTTTCGCTATTAAAGTTCTTTCCCCACTTGCCTTTTTTACACACACACACACACATATATTATGGTTGGTTTCCTTCTTGAAGGTCATTAGAATAATTAATGGTACAGATTCTTTCATCTATTTGTTATTAAAACATATGTACAGGACCATTTAAGAGATTGTGCCTAAGATTCTTTTTACAAGAGATGCAATCAATAGTTTCTTTTATTAGTGCTGAATATTTAGGTCATTTAAGGTGCAGGAATAGCTAGGAAGGTAGAGACATATTGATCTAGAAATATAGTTAATGGAATTCAAGGTGACCATGATTGTGTTTATGGATATGTTGGGTACCATAAGTAATGAAGTAGGTGAATCCAAAGAGAATGGTATGTATTTGGCTAAGAAAAGCATAAACTTGAAGTCGAAAAAAGAGCTTAAATACCTTAGAAAATCTCAGATCTGAATATGATTCACGTGACTGCAAAACCTGTCCCCGCACTGACTCATAAAGACTTTTAATAGAGCCCTAGCTTCCTAGTCATCCTCTTCATAAGCCTTAAACTTAATTGGATAGCCATGCAAATTCATAAAATGTTCACTTGCTAGTCATGTGACTTTTTTAATTGACACAAAACTACAGGCTGCCGCATAAAGTAAACATAAGACATAAATTAAAATAAAATAAAGAAGCACAATTACATGCATGCTCATCCAATAGCTTTGCTTTATTGGAGCGTCTAAAATGATAAGACTGTTAATTCACCCTATTTTGTTGGAAAGACCAACAACGTTACATGTTTTAGTTATATCCTTAGATATATAACTTAATATGAGTTTTGACCCACTATTCAATAACAAACTGTTTCCTCATCTGCTTAAAGTGTATGCTTTTGCATATTTATCATACTACTTGGTTTTCTTTGATCTTCTGAATATCTAAGCTTTTCTTGGGGTCATGTCTGACTTACTAAGCTGAAAGCTCAAAATTTTTTCCATCTTCAGTTGAAATTTATGTGTTAATTTACTGGCATCTGACACAACTTATTACAAACTCTAAAAACTATTTTCTTCTTCTAAACTTCTGAATATGTTCAGGTTCACACTCCAGAGTCTGACATTGATGCTTTGTGTGTTGCTCCTTTCTTTGCCTCAATTGCAGTAAGTTTATTATATTTCTCTACTTATTAATCAATCTCTTTTTGGCAGTGAATAATTGTTTCAATTTCCATGGAATATGATTAATGCAGGAGGACTTTTTTATTGTTTTGCACAACATGCTTAAAAAGAGACCTGAAGTATCAGAGATACAGTGTGTCAAGAGTGCAAAAGTCCCTCTAATGCGGTTTAAATTTGATGGAATTTCCATTGATCTTCCATTTGCTCGACTTAAAGTATTATATGTTCCTGAGGTGAGTATGATGATCATGTTGTAAGTATGAAATTTTGTTAATATAAAGTTTGGAGCTATAGAATGTGTAAATTTATGAATTTGTGAACATCCATCCTCAACATTTTCTCCTGAATATGTCATTGGCTCTTGAATTAGTTCATTAGTGTTTTGTTTTAGCATCATGACATTGTTTTAGATTTGATATTCTTCTAAACTTAGTTTGTTTAGTACATTTCCTTCACTGCTGCTGTTAATTACCTGGAAATATCAGATTGCTGACCCTACAATCTACAGAATGTTGACATACTAAACCCATTCTTCACGAGGAATATTGATGATACCAGCTGGAAAAGCTTGTCTGGAGTTCGTGCGAATAAACGCATTCTTCAGCTTGTTCCAAATGTGGAGGTATAATGCATGCCAATCTTTTTAATCTTAAAAAATTATTTCTAAGCTTTGGGCACTAATATCTGGTTAATGAATATAATTAAAATTATTAGAATGTCTTGTAGATTTGTTTGGAAGACCATTATTAGGTATTGCATCAATGAAGTTGGTGACAGTGAGATATCATATATGATACTTAAAACAAGGTTGTTACTAGTACATTCTTGATGATGGAGTTTTGCTTTATGGGCAATTGGCTATCTGTTATATATCAGCTAGTATTGTCACTGTATAGACTGTTAGATGCAAAATGTCATGAATCCTGCTTCTTCTCCACCTCCCCTCCCCGGCCCAGAAGAAAAAGAGTTTCCTTTGGGGTGGAGAGAAAGCTGGGGTAAGATCAAACAGCACATGATCGCTACATTAGATGGAAATCCTTAACTGATAAGAGTAAGCTGCAAAGCTTAGTAACGTTCAATGATAAAAAAAAAAGTTCCAGGTCTATTAATTCAAAATATAATTTAATTCACAAATGTTTTGGTTGTCTTCTGAAATGATAAATTCTTACCTTGTTAAAACAAACCCTCTTATTCTACTAATTAGGAAAAACTAAAGTTTACAACTTGGTATTGCACACTTGAATCAATCCGAGAATTCTAGAGTGCACAGTACAAGAAGTATATCCTCTTATGTTGTTGTTCTTGTGGCTCAGGCTAAATATCAGCCTTGGTCTTGTTTTGCTTCATTGCTTTTGGGCATTTTGTTTTTCTTGTCCCTTATATTTGCAAAAATTATGTATCTCAGAATTTCCAGTCTATGCTGCGATTTCTTAAATTATGGGCAAAAAGGCGAGGAGTGTATGGAACTGTAAGTGCATTTATACTCTTGAGTAGTGTTCACTTGAATCACTTCCATTGTTTGCTCAAGCATGAACACAACTTTTATGGCTAATGTGAAACTGTATTTTTGTTTGCAGTTGCATGGCTTTTTGGGAGGAGTTCATTTGGCTGTTCTTGCAGCTTTTGTTTGTCAAAGACATTCAGATGCCACCTTAAACGCTTTAATTATGCACTTTTTTCAAACATTTGCTTTTTGGTCCTGGCCTACACCTGTGATGCTGCAGGAAGGAATGATGCCAACAGCTGCAGATGCTATAGAGATACGGTCCATGATGCCTATTCAGCTGCCATCTAGTCCTTGTGAATATTGCCATTCAAATATTACTAAAAGCACATTCTGCCGGATCAGGGCTGAGTTTCTACGTGGACATACTATGACAAGAGTATGTTATGTTGTTTACCTATATATTCTTTTTAGTATCTTACATTGCTGTTTGTGTTAATAATTTTATTCAGAGCCACTTAAACATAATGCTTCGTATGTTGTGGTGCCTTTCTGATTTTGCTTGGAAAACCTTAGTTGAAGTCTATCCTCTTATGTTTCTTTTGATGAATTACATGGATGCCAAGAACAAAAACACATGTTCTTTAAGCATGCATTTTTTCTCATAATCTTTATTTGGTTGCATTGAAGGATCTTTTGAAGCCAGATTTCAATTGGGATAATATTTCAGAGCCTTTTCCATATTCAAACAAATATTCCCAATTTGTCAAGATTTACCTCACTACCCCTGATAAAGATGATCTTGGAGATTGGGTAGGTTGGGTCAAGTCACGCTTTCGTGGTCTTCTTATCATGGTAAGTAGCTCAAATGGTAAATCTAGTTGTCTTATATAGTTTCCCGTTCTCTTGCTTACTTGGACAGTGTTTCTTGGTTGTGTTATAATTTAGACCTTCAAAATCAGATCATTGAGTCTGAACATGGGTTCTAGATGATATGTGTGGAACTGTCTTGATCATCAAGTGAAAAAAGGGTCTTGACTTTTGAATAAATTTTGAGTGGTCAGCTATCTAATTATATTTTAATTTTTTGCTTCAGCTGGAGGATGTCTTCCATTTTTGCGACCCCAACCCGACAGAATATGTTGATACTGAGAGAACTGAGCCAAATGTGGTTTTCTACTGGGGCTTACAACATGGTAAGAATGACATCCTGGACATTGACATGGTAGGGCGGGATTTCATGGATATTATTGGCAATGGCTATGAAGGTTGTCCTGGGAGGATGGAACTGTCCCTTCTGCACGTTTCTCAGCTGCCTAAGAATGCTCAGTTTGATAATGGAAGTGTTAAGGATACAAAACCATGTTGGAAGATAATTGATTATGATAAGAAAAGGAACCCGGGTTACTCACAGCATATTCCACATTGCTTTGTTGGCTATGCAGCACCTAATGGCGAGACCGAGTGCCTGGGTTCTGGGGGATAGACCAAGTTTATTGATTTGTCAGCTTCCTGTATGTACTTCAGTCCTCTATTTGTTTCTTCCTATTTTTTTTTTTTTCTGTATTCTGGTTTCAGTAGTTGCATAGGTTATACAGGATCAGATGATACGTTATGAATAGGTCTTAGTCATACAGTAGAAACAAGTTTTGAAAACTTGAGTTAGGAGGGCTTGGGAAATTGTTGGAAAAGGATGAAAAATGTAAAGTGAATAAATCTCATTCTGCCTATTAAATAATTGTGTAAACCAAAAGGAATGATTAGTTGGAAAGTTACAGTTTGTATAGTGAATAAATGTTCATTACTTTAGGGAAAATGATATTGGTTCACTTCTTTTATCCTCACTACTTTTATACTTCTTTATCTATTGTATTATGTCTGACTGTTGGACAATTCAGTGTCTTGGTCTAAAAGTAATTATCTCATAAAAAATAATTTATACTATTTATATATAATTTAGTGTCTTACTTTGACAATGATAACCTCCATAAAATAGTGAGATAGATATATTTTTAGAGGCCTTTGTTCTTTGATCTCACAATTACAATTCCATAAATAACTAGCCGTAAAATAATTATATTTTTAATATTTAAGGGATAATGAGAATATGAGATGCATATGTTTTAGGGCTAATGATTTTTATGAAAGTACTTCAATTAGAAAGATTTTTAGTAGAAGTAAAAATTATTTTGTGTTTAGATATAATAATTAATAAATATTTTTAAAATGATATTTTTGTCCAAAAAAATTCATTAAAAGATGACTAGTCATTATTCTCTTTTTCATTTATCATAACATTTTTTTTTGAAGTTAAAATTTTTAACTTTAGTAAAAATCACTATTTTTTTATTTTTTTGGGTGCTTTTGATTTTTTTTGAAAAGCTCATCCAAATACTTTTATTCACTTTTTTTAAAAATATATATTTAAAAAAAACAAACATTCAAACAAGTTCTTAGAGGTTTAATTTAATGTCGAAAAATATGATTTATATAAAATATAAATGAAATGTAATTTGACATGTATATATGAGTGTATATCAATTCATTAATATTTATTAATAAGGCTGCAATTAGAATTTTTTTTTTGTGATAGAAAATTTGAAATATTATTTGATGATTATTGTAATATTGATTAATGAACTATATGGTCAAAATTATTGTAAAGTTAACCTGAATATCTATAATTATAAAAATAAATTAATATAGCTTCAAATAATAATAAAAATAGGGTTAACATTTAATACAAGTATGTTAGATACATTAACCATTACACAATTGTTTTCAAAAACATATCCTAGGGTGTTTTTCAACCCAATTGAATAGTGAATGAGAGTAATGGGTTAACTGATTTAATAGGTTTAATCAATAGTTGAATCAAATGTGATATTATAACTATATAAAAAAATTATTTTAAATAATTTAATATATACTTAAATTCTTAAGAAAGATGCTGAGCCAATAAAGCTAACAAATTTAAGAACATTAAGTTTCAAGGAACAGCAGCATATATGATATATATAATCAATGTGGAATCCCAAACCCAATAACTTTAACTTAATCCAAAACAGAGTGAAACAATAATAGCCAGAATCCACTTATTTAATTTTTTCTATAGTCTATATTTATATATGTTCAATTTATTTTCCAAGTTAATTATCATTATTGTAGATCCAATTTTGAAAAATAAAATTTATAAAAAGGAAAAAGAAGATAGAACATTTATTGCATGTATCAGACTCAGCAGACATATCATGCTCTTGTTGATAAGAGG
>JASKGM010094629.1:0-12961 GCA_034509205.1 Ceratonia siliqua
ATTTCTTATAGGGCCACGTCACCCTTAGGATAATTTTGGAGTATTCTATAGACGTGCAAGGTTCTCTTCTGAGTTTTATATATCATATAGATCCAGACACACACACACACACACATATATATATATATATATATATATATATATATATATATATCTATATTTTTATAGAGAAGGAAATTATGTAATACTATTTGCAAGGAGGCACATGAATATTACAACATCTTATTAGGCAGGCCTTGGCATTATGATGTAGATGCTACATATTGGGGATAGGATAATGTGTACTTGCTCACTTGGGGAGATTGAAAAACCATCTTAGTTCCCACGAGGCACACCAATTCTAAACCAAAGACTCATAAAACAAAGAATCATAATTTACTAATAGCAGTGGCGTCTGGCATGAGTTTGAACTTGAGTAAAAGGAAACGGGGAAGTTCATGCATTAGTGGTGAAGACACTAGTTAGGAGCATTCAGATTGACACATATCAGTAAATACCTAGTAGAGTACAACAGTTATGAGGGGAGTTCCTAGAGTTAGTGTCCAACGATTTACCCAACGAGTTACCACCTTTAAGGGGTATCCAACACTAGATAGACTTGGTACTTGGGGCAAGCTTGCCCAACCCCCACATTATTGTCACAACGAGACGAATGAAAAAAAATGCACCGTTGTGACCTTAAGGCCACAAAAGGGAAATAAAAACAGAGATAAAAATTAGAGTCACCACCAATTAATTATAAGGATAATTGGAATCCTTTAAAAACCAAAAACTGGCCCTTGGAACCAGATGATAGGTTCGGGAGTCTAGTTACGTATGGGGAAGGTGTTAGGCACCTCATAGCATCCATCCCTAAGGATGGGTATGCTTAAAATTTATTGTGTTTGAATAACCCCTTTTTATGATTGTGATTATTTTAGAAAAATAAAGAAGTGAGAGGATTGGACTTGTCTTACTGTGGAAGTACCTATGTACCCTTAAGGGATCAAGGTCCACGTAGTTCAGATTAATTTAGAATTTGCCTAAGGATAGGATAAAGACAATATGTGAAATTGGGTTTCCACCTAGAGTTTAACAAATGAGAGATTAATTTTCTATATAATGTTTGAGAAAATAAAGATATTATGGGAAAGTAAATTTCCACTTAAAGCTTAAGCAGAATGGGAGAATATTTCTCCACATAAAGTTTTGAAGAACCGAAGACAGTATGAGAAACAAATTTCCATATAAAGCTTCACAAAATGGGAGAATATTTCCCCACATAATGCTTTGTAACAAATTAAGGACTCCTAATGTTGAATTTTAACAACTTTTTAGAAGCCTTGGAACAGCGAATTTTGAAATTTATAAAGTCTAGGTGTCAAAATAATATTTTTGAAATGTTTGAGCCCAAACTTTAATTTTTGAAAATGTATTGGGGGTAAGACTTGGGTTTTAAGAGTATCGGGGTTTAAGTTTTAAAAAAGTATTGAGTTAAAATCATGTTAAAAAGTGTTGGGACCAAAATTCAATTTTAAGAATTTTTTAAGGATCAAAACGAAATTAAATAACTTTGAACCTCTCCTTGAAGGCATTTAATTAAGCCCTTGAAGCCATTTAGGAGAGAATTGTGCCTTTTGAAGTCCAACCTTTATTATTCTAGACAATCCTAAATTAAGCCCTTGAAACCCAATTTATCTAGGTGGGCTTTGGACCCCCAAAGTAAGAAATTCCACAAAATTAGATTCATGAACTATTTCGACCTGTATTCTTAAATTACCCTCCTATCAAGAGTTGGCTTAGCGTCATACCTAACCCCATATCAGAAACAAAACCCATGTGTACTGATTGAGCATTAACCCAACATTGTTAAGCAATGACATGTACTAATGCAGATTAAATTATCATGTAAAATCAGGTTGGCATGTAACTGATTCATAATCAAACCAACTTCAAAAGTAACATCGTGTATGATTTAAACCCCTCGTTAGAAACCATATAAGTAGGTGAGTGATTCAAGAATCAAACCAACAACCCATGGCAGATCACCCACATAACAAACCTCAACTTAAGGGTTAATGCCTTAGATTACCCGGAGGACCTAATTTCCACGTACATCCTAAATTAGTTTTCTATCAACAAGTTAGTAAACTAAGAAATCACAGTATTCTTATACTCTGGACCCCCAAACCATTAAATGGCTTCCCACCTTACTACAGAATAATGACATCCAACCCAGAGTTAGATTTAGTTCTACAATCCGTAGACAGCATAATGCAATCTATTCAAATGATATTTTAGAGGGTAAGCCATTCAGGGATGATGAAGAAAATTTTACTTTCTTCATCAACATATATACATTACCAGAAATTAACCCATTTTTTCGAAATTAACAGATTATGAGCTCAGCAAAACCACTCAAAATTAGAATCATTTTTTTTTTGGAGCAAACAGATTCTAAATCCTACACAACCAATCAGTCTTTGAATATACAACCTTTGAACCTAGTAAAAATCAGGAATGGTTTTTCGAAACCAGTAAATTCTGCACCCAACAGTTTAGAACCAAAACTCTCAACTTCACATTGTAGACCATTATCAGAAAAGATCAATTTCTAATATAGCGATCAAACCCATAACCAAAACCATGAATCAAATTCCAAATCACAGTTTTAACAAAGTCCAGAGCAAGCACTTGAACCATCAGGTTGATACATTAGAAACTATGGTCCATTTTAAATCATTAACTAAAGAAATTGGATCAATTTTAATCCATACAATTTACAAAGCCAAAAGCAAACTTTCGTAAACATATAAAAACACAGCAACATGCTTTATCCAAATTCACAATACTAACACATGGAAATCGTATCAGTAGCATTCTAAAAAAAAATCACAATGCACAGATTGAAGCTAAACAGCAACATGTTTCATCCTAATCAAACTAACTTAACCAGTCATTAAGCTATACAAACAAACTCTGGGCAAGATGGTTTTTTTTATTAAAGCTATATCAACTTGCCTCCTTTAACATTCAGAACCACGCAATCCTTTTTCTTCTCCCTTCGGGATTGTTCCTTTGTGGTTTCTGTTTTACTGATTCGAGACCTCTCCCTTTCGACTCTCTCAGTTTCTGTTTGTTGATCTCGCCCCCTCTCTCTGATTTTTTTTCCTCTCCCGAATAAGATTTTTCCCCCTTATTTTATAGGCGCCACCGTAAAACAGGACGTGCACTACTCTGCGATGACACCAGTATTTGTAGCGTATGGTGGATTGAAAGGGCTGGTCGCGTATGGTGGTTGCAGAGATGTGGAGGACCAGCAGCGCATCAGAAGGAAATGAGTGGGTAGCTAGAGGTATGGGTGCAAAGAGACGCAACGCAAGGATGGGGGGAAGAGAGGTAAGGTGAAAGACTGTGGCATAGAGGAGCAGAGACAATATCTACTTGCAGAGGCACGGGATAGCAGGAAAAGGGAAGGGGCACCACTGTGAAGCAGATGGGCGTAGGGATCAGAGGACGAGGAAGAGAAAGTGACAGAGCCATGAGTTCAGAAGGACCTTCTAGTATTGGGTGTAAGGAAGCTAGAAGGAGAAGGGGGACCATTTGGCTAAGTCACCCAGGTTGGTGATGGGCTGGACCGGGTCTGAGAGTGTGGGTGTAAGATGCGAGAAATAGGCTGGACCATTTTTTTTTTAGTGGGCTGCCAAAAAATGATACCCTTTGCATCATTTGTTTTTTGTTTTTTTTGTTTTAATTAATAAAATTTTTTTGATTGATTTCTTTTTTTTACTTTTCCATCATTTTACTTTATTTTATTTTATTATTTTATTTCCTTCTTTTCTTTTCTTTTTTCACAATTTTTATTACTAATATTTTTTATTATTTTTTTTTGTTTTTATTTTTTGTGCCTGGAAAAATCCAGTGTTTACAATTACCATATGAACCCTAAAGAGGGCAAGATTCTAAGAGAGAAAATGGAGGAGTTGTTAAGGAAAGGGTTTATCTGTGAGAGCATCAGTCCTTGTGTTGTTTCAGCTTTGTTAACGCCGAAGAAGGGTGGGATTTAGCGTATGTGTGTAAATAGTTGAGCTATAAACAAGATCATAGTGAGGTACAAGTTCCCTATACCTTGCCTAGATGATATGCTTGATATGCTGGAGGGTTCGAAGTTGTTCTCCAATGAGGAGCGGTTATCGCCATATTCAAATCCACCCAAGGGATGAGTGGAAGACTTCCTTCAAGATGAAGGAAGGCTTGTTTGAGTGGAAGGTTATGCCATTTGGACTCACAAATGCACCCAGCACCTTCATGAGATTGATAAAGCTGGTATTGAAGCCTTTCATTGGCAAGTTCGTAGTGATTTACTTTGATGACATTATGATCTATAGCAGATAAAAAGAAGAACATCTAGGTCATTTGAAAAAAGTTTTGCTAGCACTACAGAGGAACAAATTGTTTATTAACCTCAAGAAGTGTGATTTCTTGACTGATAGCTTGCTATTTTTGGGTTATGTAGTAAGTGCTAGTGGCATCCATGTGGATGAGGGGAAGGTCACCACAATCCGAGAGTAGCCGTCCCCAAAGACCATGACTGAGGTGCATAGTTTCTATGGGTTAGCCACATTTTATCGATAATTCATTAGGAATTTTAGTTCCATAGTTGCTCCGATCACTAAGTATTTGAAGAAGGGGAAGTTTAGCTGGGGGCAGGAAGAAGAAGAGAGTTTCTCTTTAATTAAAGAGAAGTTGTATAGTGCACCTGTACTAGCTTTATTGTCATTTGAGAAACTATTTGAGGTTGAATGTGATGCTAGTGGTATTGGGATTGGAGCAGTATTATCCCAAGAGGGATGACCGATAGCCAAGAACTTAATGAGGCTCGAAAAAAATGGTCTACATATGACCAAGAATTCTATGCTGTTGTGAAGGTCTTGAAGCATTGGGAATATGATATGATACAGAAGGAGTTTATTCTTTATAGAAATCATTAGGCACCAAAGTTTTTGAATAGCCAAAAAACATTTGAGTAACATGCATGCCAGGTGGTGTACCTATCTACAAAAGTTATCTTTTGTCATCAAACATAAGTCAAGGGCTCTTAATAGAGTAGCGGATGCCCTGAGCAGCAGGGTAGCTTTATTGGTTACTATGAGTTAGGAAGTAATGGGTATCGAATGCTTGAAGGAGCTGTACTCAACATATAGGGGTTTTCAGGATACTTAGGCTGCTTGTGTGGCAAAACAACCCATGGGCGATTATCACATATTGGATGGCTATCTATTCTATGGGAATCATCCGTGTATCCCCATAACTTCTTTGCAGGAGAAGCTCATCAGAGACTGTCATTTGGGAAGAGATAAAACTGTTAATCTCTTGGATGAGAAGTATTATTGGTCACTAGCTGAAGAGGGAGGTGGGCAATTTTGTAAGGACGTGTTATGTGTGTCAGATAGCAAAAGGGCAGTTAGTGAACACTAGTCTTTACACTCCCTTACCGATGAGAATAACATATGGGAGGACTTATCTATGGACTTTGTTTTGGGTCTACCTCGAACTCAACGAGGGGTTGATTTAGTATTTGTAATGGTTAATAGGTTCTCTAAGATAGCCCACTTTATTCCTTGTAGGAAGACATTAGAGCATCTCACATCACCAGGCTATTCTTTAGGGAGGTTGTTCATTTACATGGGGTTCCATAATCCATTGCTTCTGATTGGGATTCGAAATTCCTAAGCTACTTTTGGCTCACTTTATGGAAATGTTTGATACTTCCTTGAAGTTTAGCAGCACTGCTCACCCACAAACAGATGGTCAAATAGAAGTGGTCGATAGGACCTTAGGTAACTTGAGTCAGTGTATTTGTGGGAATAAACTGAAACAGTGTGATCATGTTTTATCCCAAGCTAAGTTTGCTTACAACAATGCAACTCATAGTGCCACAAAGAGATTGCCGTTTTCTGTGGTGTATCTGAAACCACCACAGCATGCCTTGGATCTAGCACGCCTACCTAGTAAAGAGTACTGCAGCCAAGCACGTGGCAGAACAGGTTCAGAAGGTACAGGCTAAAGTCAAGGAAAGATTAGAGAATGCTAATGCTAAGTACAAGGCGGCTGTAAATCAACACCGGTGCCTTAAGGAATTTCAAGAGGGTGATATGGTGATGGTTTTCCTTCGCCAGGAGAGGTTTCTGGTTGGTACTTACAACAAACTCAAGCCTATGAAGTATGGTCCTTGCAGAAGATCAATAGCAAAGCTTATGTTGTTGAATTGCCAGAGGACATGTGTATCTCGAGGACTTTTAATGTATCAGACTTGTTTGAGTTTCACCATCAGGAGGAGTCTCTTTATCATAACTTTAACTCAAGGACGAGTTCTTTTCAGGTGGAAGAGACTAAACAGAACGCTTGGCAATGGACTACTTGAAAGACTTAGACAAGAAGAAGTCCAAGAGGAGGCCCTAGTCCCAATGATATTTAATGTTTTAATTGCAGCACATGCACAGAACATGCCTTTTAATTGTCATTTGTTTTGTTATTTATTTTATTTTGTGAATTACCTAATTGTCCTTACTAGGTAATTTATTATTTGTTTAATTTTAGGGCTAGGAGTCATTTTTCATTTAAATTAGGATACTTTGCCTATAAAGGCTGCTGTTAAAGAGTTCAGATCATATCTTGATTAATAATAATGGCTGCATAATTTATTTAGAGAGGTTTTTTTTCCATTCTTGAAGGGTTCTCAACGTGTTTGGAACCTTAGTTTTGCTTCTGTCTGTGTAAAAAAAAATTTAAATTATATATTAATCTTCCTTGTATATTCAAACCTATCTACTCTTAACAAGGAGAGTTGGTGAAAACTTGAAACACAAAATCAAAGGAGATTCAAGCAAGAATTTAAAAGAGATGCCTATATAATTAAGACTTTCAAAAAATCTCAACATTCTTAAACGAGACCTTAGTTTATTCCAATATCAGTTTAAGTGCATTGTCTCTTTTGCCCATACACCAATGTTTTTGAGTTGCCAAATAATTTTTTGTCACTGATCAATAATGGTGCAACGTTAAGGGGAGAGTGGGAATTTGAACTTGCAATGTTAAAGTCATTTAACACTTAATATTATGAAATATGCCATTTGAACTATGCTTCATGAGCAAATCGTCATATAATTATGGAATAATGAAACTGTAGTACTTAGCATTTTTCCATCCTAACAACATCCGCTACTACTACTAATTTAATTTAAATCAATTCTTACTGATAAAAAAATTAAACCACTTTATACACTCAAGATACGTTTATCAATTTACATGCTTCTAACTATCCTTTTATTTGAAAAAAAAAGTCCAAACTGTCTTCTTTATGTTTGAGGTGTCTTCTTTAGAAATGTTCTTTGACGGAGAGAGTTTGAGAAAACATTTAAAAAGTAATTCAAAGGTGATTCTGACAAGACTTTAAGAAGCAAGTGATCGGGTTTTTTCTTTTTCAGATTTTAAGGGAGACTTTCATAGAATACGTTGAAGTATTTTGTTTTTGTTTAATTTTATATTACTTGCTTCCATTAGTGGTATAATGGGTGAAATATCAAGGAAATTAATACTCTTAGAAGATCAAATTAATTTTGATTTCAAAGCATATCAATGACTTTAAGAACTGCAAAAACATCATCAAAGGTTCTAAAACCATGACTACTAGAATTTGTCGGCAGTAATATCATCTGAAAACCCAAAATTGAATACTGGTTTTTTCCTTTATTCCACTCACAGTTATGCAGAAAGAATTGAGTTTGCTCATAGGAATCACTAGATGCATGTGATATGGTTTGGTGACGAGAGAAATCTCTCACGCCTAATGTCCAGTTAGTGAGCTGGAATGTCGTTGCTAAGTTCAATGGAAGACAATAATAGGATCAATCTCTAGCCTGAGCATTGACTCTGATGGTCCAATTAGTAGGACTCGTCGTCAGATAGTAAGAAGTCGACATAGCTATGTGAAAGGTGGCGTGATTTCTAAAAACTGTTAGCATGAGGCAGTTAACGTGTAGTTGGTGTTTGCTTGAGGTCATGTTTGTTGGTGTTTAGGCCGGAGCTCTTCATGGGCCTCTTATTTTAAAGCTTTGACATGTTTAGTCTCTTGGGTTAGGTCCATGAGAATTAACGAGGTTTAAAACATAATATGTCATTGCTAGATAGCAATGTTTGTCCAACTTTTTTACTCAAATTCAGTTTATTGGAATAACATCAGTTTATGCAAAATTTCTATATTCCCTCCACACTTATGCAAAACATCAGTTTATTCTAATGGAAAAGAAAGTACTTCCTCACCACAATTTTTAGTTTCCTTCTCAACCGTAAATTATCAGAAAATTTGTGTATATACATGGAAATTGCTTACTTCTTCACTGTGATGTATAAGTTAGCAATTTTCATATTTTTTAAGGATAGGAAGACCACCAATGTCTTGAAAAATAGGCACAAAAAATGTAAGGATATTTACGTAATTTAAGTTTTTTTTTTTGAAAATTTGTTTTGCAAAATTACTTAAATGTCATTGTATTTATTGTATTCTTTCAAATGAGAACCCTAACTTATTCAATTCTATTTTTGTTCTCTATTCTTGAATTGAATGTAGAATATAAACTAGATTAGGTGATTGTAGACAAAGAACAGTGTCTAGCTAGGTTATATTCATAACTCTATAAATTTCCCCTCCATTTTGCACGGAAAGACATTAGTTCTCTTTATTTGCTCATCATCATCATAACGGCTCAAGTGGAAAAGAGCATTCCTATTCATGTTTTTATTTACTTTCTTCTTTTATTGCTGCCATGTCTTTGGTTCAGGCTAATTTGTAGATAAGTTATCTCATGTTGGTGATTTTAGATTTCATGCAACAATTTGAACGTAACTTACCATTAACATTATTCTTTCTTTTCAGTAAAGATGATCCTAGTCATGGAGGTAGCGTAGGCCCTATAGGCCAACACATGGCTTAGGCCCTCCAACCCAAGGAGGTAACAATGGCCATCAAAAATTATAAAATTATGTGTAAGACCTCATTACTCATATGCTATATATGGCCATTATCAGAGCATGCCCTAAACTGTTCTTATATTGGCATTTATATATAAATTGTTAATTTATTCATGGGTTAATTAAATTCAAGTGTCTTCAAAAACGTATTTTATAATAATACTTTATGAGATTTATTTTCTTCACTAATGCTTCAAATTAAAAAAATTTCTTGTATTTGAATTATAATACATTTTGATATTTCAAAAAAGCCAGTCAGCAATAACAGATGAAGCCCTCCATCAAGTAATAACGACGGAATGACCAAACAACCATGAAAGGGAAGGAGGTTGATGTTGTGCTGAGATCAACAATTCAAAATCAAATAAATGTTATTCATTCCTAAGAATGCTAGTGTTTCCTTATTTTTTGGTTATTATGAAATAAATAGGACATAATTAGAGTTTTAATATAGACTTTATAGGAGTTCATAAAAATAAGTGTCACCATTTAGGTTTGTGATTATATGTTGTTTTTATTTCAAAATCAGATTATTATACTGTAACTCTTCTAAATTAAACGTGTTTGCTAAATTCAAGGAGTAAGCCTAATGAACATCTAGATCTAGGCAGACGAGGTAGCCAAGGCCCTCCAGGTGAACGCTATCGCTGTCAAAAATTACTTAATTATGTGTAAGATCTAATTACTCATATGCTATATATATAGGCCATTATCATAGCATACTTTAAAATATTCTTATATTAGTGTTCATAAATAATTTTTTAATTAATTTATGCGTTAATTTCATTTAAGTGCTTTCAAATATGTTGAATTATATAACGATGTTTTCTCTTAATTCATCTTTGTCATTGCAGCAAATCAAACATATATTAACTATTTTTTATCTATATTTGGATTGGAATACATAATGATATTTCAAACGATTCGGTTAGCATGAAGGAAAGCCCTCCACCAAGTAACGATGGAACGATCAAAGAACCTTGAGAGGGAAGGTGGATATGAGTATTGGAATTATATATATTCCTATAAAGTTATTAACATAGAGGAGTTGAGAATCTATTTTCCCCATCTATAAATTTTAGTATATGAGATTTTGTCTAGGATAGGACATTTTAATTTCTTAACCTATTCTATCACATAAATCTAATTTTATTGCCTTTGGGGAAAATCTTGCATCCTTTAGTAGGACTTTTTTACTGACTAAGTCTATATGACTCACCCCTTTATATTTTCCCCCCAGTTAAATTATAGGATCTTCACATATGAATTCTCAAGCCTTTCCTGGAAGACAAAAGGAACAACAGTTGATGTTCTTGGACAGTTGAAATAGGGTGTTGTAATATGTAGATGTGTTATGTTGTTTTTTGAGTTTTGGCCACGGAGGCCTATTTTGCATGTTATGGTGGGTCAGTCCACCTTCTTGATATTCTGGTTGTATCTTGGAAATGTCAAAATTTTAGGGGAGATCATGTCAATTTTTTTCAACTCTCCCTAACTTTATTTTACTTGCACAAGTTAAATTTGTAATTTAAGTATTCTTTCATTTTAAAAGCATATGGTTATGTTCAGGCTTATAGGATATTACCCACGTGATAGCATTCCTATATCGGTCACATGCCCGGGATTGGGACATGACAAAAATGGTATTAGAACTTGGTCTAGGTCTATGGTAAGGCATGTAGTGGTCTCCATCTATCCAGTTGTGGGGAACTATGAGCCTAGCTTGTGGTTAGTGCGCCATGCACTTATCATGAGCCAAGTTTATAGAAGCCCATCCATTGTTGCTCCATTGATCCTTATTTCTATTTGGACATAAATATTGTTGTTGGAATGGAAGTTTTATAATGGTATAAATCACAGTACTTGTATGTTTGAATTAAAATTTATTTCTTTGAATTTCATGCATCGTAAGAAGATTAGTAAGCATTGGTCATTATTGTTGAAATTCTAGAAACGTTTTTGAATGTCTTGGAAGTGAGATGAATTTCCTAGTGGCATTTTATATCAGAAACAATATGTCTTGATGAAAGGAGAAATTTTTGAATGGAGAAAGTTTAAAGCAAGGAATTTGAGTATCTTCCTATGCAAATTTGTATGATTAACTTTATATATGTGAGTTCTATGCAGGACTTGTTTAAAAGGATTGGCTTATTAGATTTGCTAAGTACAAAGATTTTGTTAGGAGTGAGAAGGCATGAGTGATGTGACAGTGTATAATTCTTGCAAATTTAGGATATATCTAGTTAAGAGGGACAGCTTGGAGTTTTAAGAAAATCTTAATTCTTAAGGCATACTATGGGACAATATTGTTTTCTTCAGGTTTCTTAGAAATTGACTTCTTTCAGAAAGATTGTTTCCTTGGTAGACATGTGTAGAGAGATTAAACTATTTTGCATAAATGCCTATCTGATCGTCTTGTTGTGGGGACTGGTAGTGTTGAATTTAGCTAGTCTTAAATCTAATTGTAGAGGCCATTACAATCACTAATGAGTTTTTATTAGAGGATGAATCAAGGTTTTAGTGTTACCTGTAAAGACCACCTATATAAATTTTTTTTGAGAAATACCTTTCTTAGGGAATTTCTTTTATTTCCAAAAAAAAAAAATCTTGTTAGTGGAGAATAAATATTACTTAATTAACCAAGTAGAATTTTTCTTCTTCTATAGAATTTTGTAGCATGATGACAATTCAAGAAATGAAAAGTTCCAACACAATGATAACTTGAAGAGGACTTGAGTGACAGTAAAACTATTTTAAAAGTTTATTTGAAAAAAAAGAAAAAAAAAAAGAGAGGCTTTAATATTTTAATTGAGGTGTCATGAGTAAAGACTAAATTAGTACCAGACTTGTCTAGCTTCTTTCTAATTATTATGAACAGTTTCTAGTGATCTTAAATAAAATTTAAAGGTCTCCCTTAAATACTTTTAGGAGTTGTTACGTGGCTCCTTGTCACGCCCCAAATGTGGTACGTGACTAGCGTAGGAAACTACTGTAAAGTAGTATCCCACAAGCCAAAACTTTTAAACATGCAGACCTTGTAATCTTTAACATAATAAAATAAAGATCAAATTTCCAAGCTTCTAACGAAGTTTTGACATTATCAAAACCAAAGGGTGGACAAGCCCACCATTACCTCGAGCAACATGTATAACCGAAACACAGTTTTGAATAACTAGAGGTCATGAACAATTGGACTCAAAATCAACAGACAGAACATGTTAAACAAAATGAACATGCACAATTATCTTTGACTATGCAAGCCCTGTCCAACTGTCCACCATCACTCCATCGTTGCTCCATTAGCTAAGGAAGTTCAACTTGCAGAGGTATTAACACCTTAACTGAAAAAATTAAAGGGAGGGGTGAGTCGCAAGACTCAGTGAGATGAAAAACCTCTACCCGAGGATAGTTTGAAAGTAAAAATAATACATACTCGTGGGTTACTATAAACAAAAAATCTTTAATATAAAAAATTTTCTCGGTATAAACATAATTCACAGAAATATGAATACGTTTAATAGGATAGATCCATTGCTTCTTCACAAAAGAAACTATCACACTCACATATGTCATTCACTGCACTGAAACAAATTACTTGTCAGCAACAGGATCCATATAACTGAAGTATAGATCTGGAGTAATCTCACGGATGATACTGTCAAAGTATGGTCCATGGACAATCACTTAAGCTAGGTGCACTTAGGGTTTCTCTATGGAAGTAGCTAAGGATCCACCAAAAACCCACTTGATAATCTCACAATTCACATTACTTGAAATATTAATTGAGATAAAGAAAAATACCGGAACTTACACAATATCATGAAGAAAATAATTTCCATCCCCGCACTTTAATACAAAGTTAAAATTCAAATTTAAAAAAAAAATGCCAAATCACTTCATATAGCTCAAGAATTTAAAGGAAAACGTTAATGCAAGAGGTGAATTTATAGTA
>JASKGM010094640.1:0-12960 GCA_034509205.1 Ceratonia siliqua
TTCTGATCTTTACATTATTACTAGAGGTGATAACAGATATTAAAACATATAAAACAGCATAAAGAAAGCATCACATGCTGTGTTTTTGAATAAATTGCAAACCCCTATTCAAACTTTTTGCTAACTCTCTACACTTCACACAGCTACAATGTTTTGAGTAAATGAGCTTCAAACTTCATTATGCATTGCTAAGTGTTTGAGCCTAGAGACAGATCATATGAGAAATCCCAAAACAATTCCAGTTCTCAATATGCTAAAGCCATCAAGTAAACAAATCACTGACATTACGATCTAATCATCCAGGCACCAACATGAAACAATGAGATACAGACTAAAAATACCACTCACATATTCAATCACCCACATTTGAACTAGCAATAATAAAGTGAATGCAAAAGAAAAAACAATCACAACTAAAGTAATTATTCCCAATTACATACACTGAAACAGCCATTACTTCTACACTCCTCTAGATAATTTCAGTTGTGTTTGCATATCCATGTGCTAGAAATAGTTTCAGGAAAATGCATAATTTCAATTGACAGTTCCACTCCTACCTCTTTAGCAAATAATCGAGGCCTTAAACCAAGGGCAGAACAAGGAGCATCAAGAAGAACTCTATCAAAATTGTTATGAGGAAAACCTTTTTACCTCTCAACTGTTTGATAGTTTCCTACCCATCCCTGCATTACAAACTCAAGCCCCATCCTATTGGTATAAAATGAAACTTCTTACCAACAAAAAATGTCAGAATTGAAACCAACCAACTGCATCCTCCCACTATAATTGAACACACCAGACATGAAACATGTTTCAAACCTATTCGCTCAAGTGTAATTTCGAACCACTATTTTCACTCAATTGTCTGGAAACTAAGACCAATTTTGAACCACTATTTTCAGAGGATTTGAGAAGAGTAAGTAAGGCAAGGCTTTATGGCAATTTGCAGTATAGATAAAGAAATTTCCTACAAATTAAGAATGCCCTAATAAGAAGAAAGGAACAAATTATAGTACAGATAAAGAAATTCCTAACAAGTTTACACTTGCCAAACGAACAAGGAACAAATTACAGTACAGATAAAGAATTTCCCAACAAATTCACACCTGTCAAATGAACACCCTTAGACACGATGGAGACCTAGATAAACGAGGCAGCCGTCGTCCAATGGAAGAGCGTCTTCAGGGGTGGTCGGAGAGGAAGCACACTCAATTTTCGGAATGCTCAGTGGGTGATAGAGACGAGATGTATTTTGAAAGAGAGGAGAATGAGACGGAAACCGCAGGAATGAGACGGAAACCGCAGGAACGAATGCGATAGAAGGCGAGGAATGAAGACCCACTTTGAAGGGACCATTCTGCAATTTAAAAAGATGAATAATTAAAAAAAAATTATCATTGAAAATTAGATTATTACTGGTACTGTACTCTATTGTCCCAATTTTATATTTTTTTTTAAAAGAAAAAATTTTGTCCTCTAACGAAAAGGCATCCCAACGCAAAGGCTGGATCACGCCCCTTACCTATTTTCTTTCCTCTCTCTTGAAGCTTCTTCCTCAGAGTCTGGGCACACCCCTTCCCCTCTCTCTGATTCAGTTACATGTTAAACATAGATGAACGGTTTGATTGTAGCATTTCAGTTCGCGCACCCATGCAAACTAGGACGAAAACGGATCTGGGAGGCACGAAACCAGTTAGTGGTTCTTGATGGAAGAAGCGAACCTGCTAACTATGATTTTTCTATCAAACACAGGAAGGTGAACTAACAAAGCATTTCAAAAAGGCTTTCTAATTTTACTTTTTCAATATAAATAGAAGTGCAATATTTCCTTTCTTTCTTTCAGACTCATACAGGGCGTGAAATTTCCAAGAGAGGCAGGACAAAAAACATATTAGATAAAGATGAACTGGAGGAAAAATACGACAAAGAAATGTTTAACTAAATGAACTTATTCATCAATTAAATGCTCAAAATACGGCCAATAAATGGAATTGGAAGCTCTTGGATTCATATATAAGGACAAACAGTAAAATCTTAGCAACACCAAACAGCTATTATAATCTGTGTGACTATCCTGCTACTCAAGGAAGCTTCTTTGCTGATATAATGGGAATTTCTCGGGGCCTTGGGATTGCAGGTGGAGGGGAGAGAGATGGAATGGAGGGAATTGTAGTGGGGATTGAGAGGAAGCTGGGAAGTGAAGTAGCTGGCAATGGAGGCGTTGAATGTGCAGTTGTTTGCAGAAGACGACGAGCTTCTGGGCCAATATTGAAGCTTGGAACGAAAAAAGAATGCAAGAGACCAAGCAAGAAAAAAGTGCAGGAGGCCATGGCTGTAGCCTGTAGGTAGAGTCTGAGTTTCAGAGAATTTGATGTTCGTAGAATGCTAAAGATGAGTTTGATTTAATAGTATTATTCCTGGAAACTATGGAGTCCCTTTTCATATCGGTAACTGGCTTATCGATTACGAATGATTAGGTGGGAAACCCCCAAGTTCTCTATAAGTTTTCTCTTGTTAGTTCACCTGCACATCATCGTTTGGGGCTTTAGGAAGGAAGAGTGTATAGTTCAAATATCTCAGTGTTTTGGTTACCAGAAATTACCTACATCAGAAGGAGGAATGAAAGTGAAAGGACATTTTCTATTTTTCTGATTTTTTTCAATAAAATAAATTCTCATAATCCATGAAAGCTGATGTATTGAATGAAAAAGGAAGTTCAAATAAATTTTGATAGACTTAATATATTAAAAATAAATAAATAAAGTTAAATAAATAAATTAAGTGCATATGTAAACGTGTGAAAGTAAATTCAATGTATTCAGTATGATAATGTTGGGAATGTTTGCTCAACAAGATTGTGCCTTTAGTTTCTGAATTTTCTGATCCACTTTCAACAAATCAGAATCAACTTCAACCCCAACAAAATGTAAATATATTATTATTTAGAGAGGGAAAGTCTGCAGATTAGATTACCAATAATCAACACACTCATGACCCACCTTCCCCATCTCTATTTATATCAAACCAAAACCATTCTTCAAGACACAGATTACATTATAATATAGGAGGAGGCCCGGAAAATAAATGACAAATGTTGTATCTTTTATAGAAACTTAATTAACAAGTACAAAAATACATATGTAAAATATACAAAGATTATATTAATTATAAATAAATATACAAGTAATATTTTTTTAACTTTTGAGAGCCACATCATATACCATCAATAAAAAAAACAAATCAATAAATTAATTTAGAAAGATTTTTATATGAGTTGATTTTACAAAGATTTTAATTATAATTAAAGTGTGTCATATATAACTTTAATGAAGAATGTACCTATTGATTGGTGTAATTTATTTGAAGTAAACTCACTCGAGCCTATAACTAGCCAATAAAACTTTGAAATGCACTTTAATATATATGTAATAAACTATTTTATTCATTAAAAAAAATGAAAAAGTAAAAGAAATTAAATAAGAAAAGAGAGTAATATAAGATAGAAAGTAAAATAAAGTAAGTGATCATTGATGAAAAGAGAGAAGCCAACTCCTTATATAACAAAGCACTTTATTTATCAAAAAGTACTAGTAAATAAGAAAAGGAAGTCATATAGAGATAGAATATTTATTTTAAGATAAAATAAATCAATAGTTAATTAAAAATTTAAATCATATAATTAATATGTGATCAACTATAAAAAATATATTTTTTATTTTACTAAATTAGATATAATTTATTTTTATTAATTACTTGTAAAACTCAAAGGATTTGCTTATTGGTTAAGGAAGTGTGCAACTTAGCTTGATGTCTCATATTCAAACCTTGGAGTAAGTATTTATGGAGAATTTATTAATTGTTATTCTAAATACTCTAGGCCAACATAGGAGGTGCACTCTTAACATCTCTCATATTTAAACCTTCGAGCTAGTACATAGAGAGAATTTATTATTTGTTTTCCTAAATAATATCGATCGATGTGAGACGCGCACTCTCAAGATCGTATAGGAAGAGACTTAGTCTCTGTTAACATGCAAACTAACCTAAAAATACTATTATCATGTAACAAAAAAATTAATTCTTTGTAATTGTTACATGCGAATAACATTTGTTGAATATATACTTATTTATTTTACTAAATTAGATAAATATATAATATTTTATTAATTAATTACTTGTAAAACCCAAAGGATTGGCCGAGCGTTTAAGAAAATATACTACTTACCTTGATTTCTTATATTCAAACCTTGAAGCCAATACTTGGGGAGAATTTACTGATTGTTATCTTAACTAATCTAGGCCAATGTTAGAGGTGTGCTCTTAAGATAGTATAGGAGAGACTTAGTGTCGGTTAAAATACAAACTAAGCTAAGTATATTCTTATAGTATAATAAAAAAGGTTAATTATTTGTAAGCGTTACATGCAAATTGACATCTCTTGAATACATATATATTTTTTAAATATCCCTTATGTTACTACTAAAAAATCTTGTGACTTTTAAAATGCAGTAAAAGAACATAATAAAAAAAATACTTTACCATACGTATATATGACTTATTTTTATACAAAAGCAAAAGATATAACATTCACACAAGCCTATGTAATTAATAACAATATTATCATATATTCTAATATTTATTGATTTAGATTTATAAAATGGAAAAATATTTTTTTAGAATGTACCAAAACCAAACAATAAAAAATGCTTTCTATTGTGTTACTCAAACAAAGGAAAGTCAACTCATTTTCCAGGATAGCATATAATTCGTAGAAAACATTTTTCATAAAAAATTATTTTTCACCAAAACAAAATAAAAAGCGCCTAAGTGAGAATTGATTTTTCATGATGCTTGATATTATGATATATAATAACTAAGCAAATTTTATAACAATAGAAGCTAGCTTATTTCCAAAATAAATGCTGCAGCTAGCCGTGACAAAGTGAAGAACCAGTTCAGTCATTAGTCAATGAACTGGCTAGTTTTCAACTGGATTCTGGTTAACCAGTTGGTTTACTTGACATTTTACTAGTTCATAAGTGCTCCGATCTATATGAGTTGACCGAACTGGAAAGCCAGTTGGTTCACTGGCTTATTGGTTGAATAATATTTTGGTCCTTTCTGGTTTTCGCAACCATCCCATTAGCATTTAACTTCATATCTTTCAGTTTGGATGTGGTGGAGAATGGAGATAAATTCAAACACAACCACCTTAGTCTTCCTCTTTGTATCCATCTCATGAGTGCAAAGTACAATCATAGTACTAGAACCTTCACAAAGAATCACAACAAAAAATCACCATACCAAAATGCCAAGATAATTAAAAAAGTACTACCTCAAAACATGAATTGTCATCACAGACACAACTTAAGACATCAAACCTCACAAAAGAACACTATTTGTCACATGTACAGCCACTAAAATCAGCTTATATCCCTATAAAATGATGTCAAACATCCAAGATCCTAATGGAGGGTCAGTCCTCTTGGCCCTTGATTCAGTGGTGGTTGCGGCTGAAACAGCAGCCTATATTGATGGCAAAAGGGGAACGCGAAGAGAGAGAGAGAGAGAGAGTTTTGGAGTTCATACAACATTAGGCTCCATATATATATATATTTACTGTCCAGTTTCAGGACAAGGGATTTCGGGACCATCAAGGTTGACCAGCGGATTCACTACCAACTTGGGGACTTATTGCTGAGACCACTTAGCTGACCAACGAATTCACACCTCGCGATACTACCCCAGGAACAATTCATGACACCTATCAAGCCAATCCACAGGACAGAGAGCCTCACTTCATTCTAGGTCATGAGTAAGAGTTCCCAATTTCATGTGGCTCTGATACTAGTAAGGGTAGGATCGGTAGGGTAATCTAGTATTAGAAAACCAAGAGAAAAGTTGAAGAAATACAAGATGTATTGTATTGAAAACAATATTGTAGTACAACAGAGTAAATACATAATATTGTAAGAGTATTGTAAAACTAAAATACTTACAAAGTTATTGTAGTTACAAAAGTGTTGTAGAAAAGAAAACATAAAAGCTTTGAGAGATTACAAGTGTTTAAAACTTAAATTTCTTTAAAGTAGCTCTGAATGCGGACTTCAAACCATTTTAAATCTGGAATAGTGTAAAGATAGCTGGCTGTCGGTGTTGTCTGGTTGTGACATGTGACTTTATTGTTTGATGAAGTATTTTTGTCTTGTAGTCTGCTTTCGGTGGTGATGTGATGTCACTTTTCAAAAGCCAAGCAGAGTTGGCCAATCTTGTCTGTCACCTAATCAAACTATGATAAGTTTGCTAGATGAGCTGGATCTAGAATAATGCTGAAATAATCATCCTCATTGAGAGATGTGAAGTCTGATGTGGCATCATCTTGTTCTTTGTTGTCCCTTACAGAGGTTACTTTATCGGAGAGGGTTTTGATTTTTTGTAAGAATTTCTCTTCAAATGTAGCTATAGTTTGGCTATAATATGAGATTTTGCTGTTAAAAACTGACTGTTTTGTTGTAAAAGAACATTTGAAACATATTGTCTGTTGTTTTTCAACCATTTGTTAATGGTTTTTTTGTCGATAAGATTGAGATTAAACCTGCCCACCATTTAACACTAATATCTCTTCCTATCCATGAAGGATCAGGAAAAGGTAGTTTTGTAACAAAGGTATATTGCTAAGTCATGATCCATGAAATACTGAAATTGATCACAAACTGGAATCACCCATGTCCTTCTAGGAATCTTGTCTGACTTTTGAAGATTTGATATGATTCTAAAGCCGGTGGTGGTAGTAGATATACTGTTGGTCCAAAGATAAAATATCATTCTATGAACCATTTTAGATATGTGGTAAAGCCTTTTGCAAACCAGATAAACCATGAATGATTAATTGGTCTGACAAAAATAATATTGTACTAAGTGTTCTCATAGTCTTGGTAATTAATACCTTGAGGTTTAAATTTCCTTGTAAAACTTTGGTATGTATGTGTCCCTATCTTCCATTGGGAAGGAGACTGAATTTGGTTAATTTTGAGTTTTGAATATGTAATTTGTTACAGGTTTTGTTCATCATAATGATGGGTAATGGTAACCAAATAGTATCTACAAGTATAAAATCATAGAATTATCTTTTATCTAGATTGTCTGGCATAAAATGCCTTTCTGGTGAAGGGTAAACTCTTGAAACAACTTCTTGTACTAAGGTTTTTTGGTGAGTTTGGTATTTTGGTCCACGCAAAACAGTGGGATATTGGCATTTTTTTGGTAGTAATCTCCCACTCCTTTTGAGGCTTGAGAAGTGGTAGGTTTTGTGGGTGTAAGAGGCCTTCCAAGGCATATGTCAAAAGGTATGATGGTAGTCTGTTTAGGATTTTCTAAGGCTTCTTCATATGTTAATAAAGCAAACCTGTTTTGTGAGGAAGTGGGTCTAGTGGGAGGCCTAATACCTAGAATTTTTGTAGACGGTGTTACTGGTATGAACAACTATCCATATGAATCTTTTGTAACTTCTTTACCTTTATTCTTGCCTTTGCCTTTTGAGGTACATGACATCTTATAAGGGTGATCTTCCCTATAAGAATTCTCTTACAAGAAAGTATGGTAAAGCATTTTGCTCTTCTTTGATTTGTTGGATACTAAAATCAAAATAAGATAAAATAGATTGCCATCGGGCAAAGATGTGTTTTGAAACAATATTTTGAACATATTTTTGTAAAACCAATTTTGCTACTTTGTAATATGTTTTGAGCAAAAAAATTTTGTAAAACAAGTCATCTTGAAATTTGGTAATGCATAACACTATGGATAAAATCTCTTTCTTTATAGTAGAATATTTTTGTTAACATTTCGTCCATGTTTATAAATAGTATCAAACAATTTGTTCTTTAGTAGATTCTAGGAAAACCTGTTTAAGGACTCCTCCATAACCTAAATCCGAAGCATCGATTTCTACTATCATGCTAGCTTTAGGGTATGGTAATCCTAAACATGGTACGGTTTTGACTTTACTCTTAAGGTCTTTGACTATGGTAGTCATATGGTTATCCTAAGCTGGCAGACTCTTTCTTAGTTTGGCAAACAAAGGACTACATGTGATTCTAAGGTTTGGTATGAAGTTAGATACATAATTGAGATATCCTAAGAATCTTTGTAACTGAGTTTCATCTTTTATTTTATCCAGGAATTTATCCTCAAATTCTATTGTTCGACTAATGGGAGTTATTGTACCTTAATGTTTCTCATATCCTAAAATTCTAACTTTAGTTTGGAATAGTTTCATCTTTTTGGCTGAAACTACTAATCCATTTTCCTTAATAATCGTATAACATTGATTAAGTTGTTTAAAATGTTAATCTATGGAATATGAGAATACTAAGACATCATCTAAGTAAACTATGGTAAATATGGTATAAGGATTGAAAATATCGTTCATGATATTTTGGTATTCTGATGGGGTATTCTTAAGACTGAAGGGCATTACATTCCTTTCATAATGTCCAAAGGGTACAGTAAATGTTGTTTTGTATTTATCCTTCTCTGTTACTTGTATTAGGTAGTATCCAGATTTTATATCAAACTTTGAGAATATGGAGGCATTCCAAATTCTATTATAAGGTATTTTTTATTAGGTATTGGGTACCTAGTCCATTTTAGGACTATGTTTAAAGGTTTTTAGTTTATAACCATCCTAGGGGGTCCTCGTTCAATTCCAGCATGATTTTTGACATAGAAGGCTGGGTAACTCCAAGGTGATTTACTTGGTCTAATTAGTTTTAAGTATTCTTGTACTTCTTTCTTACAATATTCTAAGGTTTTCTCATTCATCTGTATGGGTCTAGTTTTGGCTGGGATGTTGTTTTCAATAAAATTATCCTCGTACTGTAAAGTAACTACGTGCTTCTTCAGGGTCTAGAAGGTATTTGGGTGTTCTGCACAAGTGTCAGTTTTAAATTTGTTTTGTAACTGTTGTATCTTGTCTTGTATGTAAGGTTTATTAACCTATTCTTCTATTCTTTTGTGATGTACTTCTTTGGCTAAAGACTTAATGTGGTTTGTCTTTCTAGTTATTAAATCGATTTGTGAAATGATTGAGTTTTGTAATAGATTTAAATCTTTTAAGTATGATTTTCGAACAAATTCAAATGTTATGTTTTTTTCCTAAGGTTGTGGTAGTGATTCCTTTTGTCATAACTTGGAATGGATATATTGTGGTTAAAAGGGGTGTTCCTAAGATTATTGGTTCATTTATGTTTTTTTACTAAAACAAATGTGGTTTTAAAGCATGTTTACAAATATGAGCTCTTGTAAGTTTGTAATTAATGTGTAGTTTGGTTCTGTTTGCACTACTGAATGATTATTTTGTCTTTTCATAGTATTGTGTAGGAATTAATCCTTCTTGTATACAATTCATGTATGCTCTTGAGTCAAACAGGGCGATTGTTTCTAAGGTATATTCACTGTTGATTATTAACCTAATTGGGCAATACTATTTTTGTATTTGTATTCAAGAAATAATGTTAATGTAGTTTTGTTAAGATTCTTCAGATTCTGGTTCTTTTTCTAAGAACACATCTTTTCCTTTTATTTTATTCGTTTTTGGTGAATCTAATGTTTTGTTAGTTAAATTAAACATTTGTAATTCTAAAGCCACATCCTTTAGCTTTAGTTGTTTAACATCTTCTTTTATTTGTTTGATTTCTTGTTGTAAGTCTTGTATAGTTACGAGTTTTTCTTTTGGTTTAAATCTATTTAAGATTTGTTGTAAGTTGTATGGTTATATTGTTTTGGGTTTTTGATGCTCTTGTTCTAAGACTTCTTTTAGTTGAATAAGATAGTCTCTTTTAATGTCTGGGTCTTCTATTTTGTCTATGATATTTATAAGGAATTGGGCTTTATCCTTAGTTATGATATTTATTGTTTGTAATTTCATATCGTTATCATAACTGCATATTTCTGGTCCTAAACAGATTTATTGTTCATCTTCTGTATTAGAAGATTTAATATCTATTTCTTCTTGAATATCGTTAATTTGATCTTCTCTTTCATCATCTGACGTTTCTATTTTAGAGGTCTGATAGTTTTCATCTATTAGTAGATTAATCAAGCTTTGTTTAAGCTTATCATCTACTTCTAAATTATTGATTTTCTTTTTGTTCTACAGGTTCTTGAGGTATGTACTGCTTTACCGCAGTTAAAACAAACTATATCTTTTTTTATATATTTGTCTTTTGAGTAAGAACTTGATTTACGTTTGGAGTATCTTTTGCATGGTTTCTTGTGTTTCTGATAAGAGGATTTACTCTGAGGTTTATGGTATTTTTTAATTTTTTTGGTACTAGAGGAAGGTGCTTGAATTTTCTCTATTCCATATTGTTGGCAAAATGTTCCTAATTCATTTCTATTGTTTTTTAATTTTGACTTAATTTTGTATTGCAACTTTAAATCATTACAAATGGATAATCCTTAGCGATAAAGTTTATGATCTGGCCAAAGGTAAGTTGGTCATATGGTATGATGTTGTTACATTGTTTCCTAATAGCTTCTCTAACCTTTTCGTCAAAGAGTTTAGGTAAACCTGCGATAAATTCCTCCTTCCGAAAATCTGTGTTATAATCAGTTATGGTGTAGAGTTTTGTTAAAATTATATCTTTGTACAATCTAAAATCTGATATTGTTGGGTAGTTTAAACTAATTAGCTATACAGTTATCCTATTTTGGAGTATAATACAAACTCCTAAAGAGTTTGTTCAAAGTAGGAGTTAAACAAATATCTCCTAAAAACGAGACAATAATTATAGAAGCTAATTTAGATAGGACTAAAGTAATAACGTCTTAGCCCATCATGAAGAAATGATAGCAAAACTACTAGAACATTGGAAATTTGAAGAAATTTCCTCTCCTAAATGGGAAGAAACCATATAAATTTTTGAAATATTAGAAGACAAAAATGGAAACGTTACTCTTAGGATAAAAAGATCATCATCTTTAAGAATAAATGAACCAAGTAATATATCACAACCTTCAAGGCACTCAGTTAGTTCTGATAATACAACTATACATTACAACCTAGCAAGTGTAAACTTTAGACCTAATATACCATAACCAATATATAAGGAAGATTCACCAAATCTTTCCCCAAGCAGATCTCAAGTCATGGTAATCACCAAAGACTTTGAAATAGACAAAGATTACATAGGAAAAGATTTCTTAGCAGACCATAATAAAGACCAAAGAAAATGGTATTTCTCTAACATCCTTACTGATGAACAGAGAGCACAATGGTTACAACAATTCTATAATGACATTAAGGAACTACGAAAGAATCTTTATTTCTTTCAATGGTTCAATATTTATACAAGAGAAAATAATATACCAAACCCATTTATTCCCACAATAAATGTAACTTCCAAAACTACACAAACTTGGATCAAATTAGATGATACAAAAATCGAGTCAACACATCCCTCTTTAGAAGCGGTTAAAGCTAAAACAAAGGAAGGTATAGATGTTGAAGCCTCGCCCTTCAAAACTATAACCTGAAGTTTTAGTAAAACACCTACAAGAAATGACATTAAAAAGGTTCAGTCACAAAACAATTATTTAAATCAAATGCATTATACTATAGCTAAACAGCTAGAAAGAGTAGAAAACCAAATTAATACAAAAAATATGGAAACAAACCTCAAATGAGGAAACTACCAACATATAGATCCCCAGAGACCAATCAACGAGATAGAAATAATATCAACAGAAGATAGTAAGAAAATTAAGTTAGGAAAACAAGACCCTTTCAGAAAAATTAATACAAGAAATAACTCAAAAATTACAAAATTTAAATATAAATGCTAGTCCTAATAACCCAACCATAAACACCATCTCTCAAGAAGATTAAAAAGAAAACATTAATAAAATATACTATAAAAATTCTAGGCAAAATCTCCCTTTACCACACATTAGAAATTATTATAGATGACCTAACTTTCTAGATACACAATATGAAGAAAGAAATTCCTTCATAGAAAGTAGTTATTCAAAAGAATCCATAGTTAAATGGAATATAGATGGAGCCAATGAATATCATTTCCTGAATGTAATACAAAACATGGCCATGGTAGCAACCACCTACAAAGTTAAAGGAAATCAAGAACTACAAATAGTACAAATGCTAAGAACATGATTTACTGGATAGCTCAAAGGATGGTGGGATGACTTCCTATAACTCGAAGATAAACAGATAATCCTTACAGCAATAAAACAAGAAGTTCAAGCAGAAGGACAACAACTAACGTTAGTACTAGATGCTGTAGCAACCCTCATTTATACTTTGACAAAACACTTTACAGGAGACCCATTAAAATTCCAAAATAGGATAGCTAACTAGCTAATTAGTCTAAACTATACAACAATGACAGATTTTATCTAGATTGTCTGGCATAAAATGCCAATTTGGTGAAGGACAAACTCTTGAAACAATTTCTTGTATCTTGTATTCAGGTATTTTGGTGAGTTTGGTATTATGGCTCCACACAAAATAGTGGGATATTGAGGTTTATATATATAGGTCTTGCTATGCTACTCATGGAGTAGTAATACTCCATGAGTAGCTTTCTATTTTTTTTATTTTTGTTTTTTTGTTTTATAATTTTTATTTTAAGAAATAATTTAAAAGAATTTAAAAAAAAAGTAAAAACAAAAATTAGAATTTGTTTAATTTTTCTTGGTTTAATTTTACTTTATTTTTTGATTTATTTTAAATACTTGTGTTATGAATTTTTTTTTGTTTTACTTAAAAAAAACATTTTTAGATTCTTTTAAATTTTTTTAAAATAAAAAAAAATAAGTGCTACTCCAAGAGTAGCTATACTCTTGGAGTAGTATAGCAAGGCTCATATATATATATATATATATATATATAGAGAGAGAGAGAGAGAGAGAGAGAGAGAGAGAGAGAGAGAGAGAGAG
>JASKGM010094651.1:0-12956 GCA_034509205.1 Ceratonia siliqua
AATTCAAATTAAATGCTATTATCGTGCAAGTTGTTATTAAGTTGTTACTAATAGGTTTAGCAAGATAGTTACCTATTTCAATGTAACTCTACCTTAACCTCCTGATCTCTTTGTATATCCTAACAACCTTGTGTATATGTTACCAACAGATCAATGAGAAAGTATTCATTTTTCCTCTTTATTGTTCTACGTTTATAGCCCTAACGATCATATATAACAGGAAAAACATAAGATCTGTACTTTAACTCTACCCTGTAGTTCCAGATTGAATCCAATTAACTTAGCTTGCCATCAAAGAAAAAGACATTGCAAATGCAAAGGAAATCGACCTACTCAGCACATTTTCTTGAAGCCGGGAATAAATGGGTTATCCCCTTATAATTTTATTATTACTGAAATTGAATTTAATATAATCAAATTCTTGGATATTTACTCAACGAGAGGTGTGCTAGGTCAAGTGTTAGGACCCCAATACTAATTACTTGCTTCCTTTAAAGGGCACTCAAAGATAAGCCTCCGTAAGAGGGGCAAGTAATTGATCAAATTAAAGAACTGGCCTACTCCCAAGTCCTAATACTTACTTCCTATATTTTCAAACTAATAGTAATTCCTCATAATTAACACTGTAAGAATGTCAACGTGAATTGCGTATTCAAACCTAGAAACGCCGCGCACCAGTTTATAAATGGGTAGCTCTTGGCATTGCTGCCTCCACAATCTTCTTAGTTCCCAATTAACCAAATATCCCAACAAAAAAAATGGAGAAGCTTGCCATCCATCTCTTCATTTGCATGGCACTTGTTTTGCTATCTTGCTCGGTAACATCTAATGAAGTTGGTAAGACCATTATTATATATTGAGTTAATGCTACAGCTATAGTACACATTTTCGCATCTTTATTTTTGTTTTTCTTTATCATACTAATTATCCTTCTTTGTTGTGAGAATTTCATTTGATTAATTATCATAACTGGATTGAATTGTTAATGGCACAGAGGATGAGAGCGGTGAGTTTAATTATGATCCAAATAGCGAGAAGGGGCCAGTTCATTGGGGAGACATTCGACCCGAATGGTACAAGTGTAAAAACGGAACCATGCAATCTCCTATTAATCTGTCTGATGAAAGGGTTCAATTAACATCCTCTTTAGGGAACCTTCAGAGGAACTATCACCCCTCCAAAGCCATTCTTCAGAATACGGGCCATGATATTAGGGTAAGCAACTAAGCAATCTGCAAAATTCTTCTGTATTTTCTTTTTCATTATTTTTCTGATATTATTTGGGAATGCAGCTGGAGTGGGTTGGGGGCGCAGGCTATATTCTAATTAATGGAACTCGGTACGTACTCCGACAGTGTCACTGGCATTCCCCCTCTGAACACACCATCAATGACATAAGGTATTACTCTATATATATCAAATGCAAAACAACCCCATGATATTGATAGGGATTAGTGAATATTTGCTCTCGTAATTAAGAATAACTTAGTTTAATATTGAAAATTAGGTTTGATCTAGAGTTGCACATGGTGCACGAAAGTCAAGCAGGACGAATTGCCATGATTGGAGCAGTGTATAGAATCGGGTCGCCTGATCCTTTCCTGCAAACGGTAAAGAGATAAGAAAATCTGCAGTACTGTGTAATATGTTTTGTGTTAATTAATATATATATACATGGCTAGCTGATGCTGACTACAAAATACTAATATTTGTTTGTAGCTAGAAGATGACTTACAGCACATTGCTGAACACAAGGAAGAAAAAAGAGCATTGGGAGTAGTTGATCCAGAGCAGGTCTTAGGGATAAGCAGCAAGCAGTATTACAGATATATGGGTTCTTTAACAACTCCTGCTTGCCATGAGGATGTGGTGTGGACTAATTTTAGAAAGGTTTGATCTAATAACTTCACCGTCTCATCTCGTCACAGGATCCACTTTATTAATCAGTTATATTAATTAATGATTTAATTATTACTATTTTGAACCTTTGCGTGCATTCGTCAGGTGAAACCAGTTTCCATGGAACAAGTCAGATTGCTTCGAGTTGCCGTTCGGAACGTAAGTTATTCACTTTTCTTGTTATAACTGCAAGGGAACCATAAACTATAATCACTAACTTTTCAATACTTATAAATATAGTTTAATATTTTACAAACAATTTTTATACCAATGCAGGAATTTTATACCAATGCAAGACCACTGCAATCAAGAAACGGCCGCCCGGTGCACCTCTACGTGCCAAAAAATCCCCAAGATATTCAAGTCTAATGCAGATGTATATTACTTCCCTAATAAGCTTAAAATATGAATCTTCTAGCAATATAGTAAATTATATTGACTTACTTAGAGATTTGTTTAAATCACCCTCTCTTTGTTTAAGATGTTATATTGATCTCTCTTCTTTTAATTATTTTTAAGGACGGCTGTGTTTGTATGGAAAAGTTTTAACTTTCAAACAACAATTTCAAAATAAGAGAGATCAGTATACCTTCTAAAACAAAAGAAAAAATATTGTAATTAACAAATTTCATTAGAGGTTAGTATAATTTACTTTTAATTGTCATAATAAATAATAAAATGGCACAAAATATAATAAATAATTACTGATCAATATATACTTGTACTTGCATTAATTGCTAATCTGTTGTTGTAAAAGTAAAACTAAGATCTTAATAATAGTTTTATATTTTAATCTATACGTACGGTCCATTCAAAAGAAACCAACAATATCTCTTGTTCTTAATTATGCGACTGGCATCTTGGTTTTGGCTGTCTTTCCAATATTGGAAGTTCTGCTCGCTTAGTTGTGAATGTTTATTCTCCTTTTATTAGTTCGTATCAACTGAAGTGATCTCTTTCTGGCTATTAAATTTTGGTAATGCTTGTGTGACTATCAGGTCGTCAGATATATACAAGCTGATGATGCCAAGTTAAAATAATTACTATATATACACGTAATTTATTAAGCATCATTTTATGATATTTGCTATAATCTTCCACATGTATCTACACAAATTATTCCCTGTGAAAACTATCATATATAAAGCCCATTCGTCAATAAAATATATGCCCTATCCTGAAAAAAATCTCTTTCATCCGTTATGCATATAACAAATGATACTCACAAAGATCTTATAAAATCTTACAAACACCCTATATGTTAAAATAAAATAGTATTTAGATGAGTGTGTTAGCACTATTATAACAAATAAACAATAAGCCTATTGGGACATTAGATTGAGGTAGCGGTATAGGTACAATCCGTGTGGCCAAACCTTAATATTATAGTGGCTATAATAGCTATCAGTCCTAACAATAATAGTGACTACTATAGTTATCAGTCCTAACAATAATAGTGACTACTATAGTTATCAGTTCTAACAAAAACGCCTACCATAGCATTACTTCTCAATTATAAGTAATGGTTGGGTACACGAAAAGAAAAGGCTACTGGCCCCTCAACTTGATTGCTAGGCAATACTAATTATAATTAGAATACAAGGGACACATACATATAAATAGACTTGCTTCGTCCCTCAGTCTTTGTAAATTGTGGTACATTTTAAATGCTTTGAAAACATAAGATACTCACTTTGCTTGTGGCTTCTAGCTCTCCATGTGCTCACGTTTCTTCGAGTATCGTAGGAAATGCAGAGCACATGCCATTGGCTACCTCTTTTTTTCACTCATCTGTTCTCTTCAGCACTTCGAATGCCTGCCCTACTCGGAATTTCCAGGTTTTTTTGTTTTTCTTTTCTTTCAAGAGATCTTTGGAATTTCGCTTTTGTTCTTTCCGATTGAACTGAATTTGGCAACAATTCACAGGATCTAGAAGCATGTTCAGCGGCTATAAATTGCGCTCCTATAAATAGGAAAAAAGAAAGATGCACGACCCTTCAAGTGTTTCATCCTATAAGGTTTTTAACATACGAAAAACATGCAAGGTTTTTATACCGTGCAATGCACGACATCCAATTAAAATATGTTAAAAGATGATTAATAATATAATAAATTGAAATAGTAATGTTATCTTTTAAATAATTTTTAAATATTTTTATATTCTCATATTTTAAAATATCTATTTTATTTCATTAATTAAAAATAATGTTTAAATTTTATAAAATTTGTACTGATAAAAAATGAGATAAATATAAAATATAAATTGAAAAGAATTATATAATTAATTTCTTTACATATTTGATCACTTCATATTAAATTTAATTTTTAATTGAAATTTACAAAGCTACAACATTAGTGCTTATAAAGATGTTAAATACCTTTTTATGTATATATATATAGTAGTTTAATGATTACACCCAACTTTATTGAGATCTAATAAATTATTTAGTGAATATTTATTTTAGCATTTATCAATATTCGTTTTTTTTATTGTTTTATCTATATTAAAATTTTCAATAGACACATCAACCTTAGATTCCTGTAATTAATTTTCTCTTTTTCATCATCTTTTTTGCATTGCTTGAGATGAACATTCATATTTTCATAAAAAATAACATCAGTCTCTTGTGCATCATTGAAATTAAATGGTTGTCCCTATTTCAACAGAAATAATATTTTGTAAGAACTTTTATACATGTTATTGTATGGTAATTATTAAGCATATTGTCATACCAATAACAAAAAAAGGTGTTAAGAGGAACAATACGGCTTCTCAAATTCTTCGAAACTTGGAGGCTCTAAATCCTTTTCCAAATGAAAAAAGAAGAAGAGGATCATGAAAACGGTTTATATTTTTCACCAAAAAAAAAAACATTTTATACACTAGATTATTGTAAGATAGTTGTTATGCATATTGTCATACAATAAAAAAAATAAGAGTAAATTACTTTTTTCTCTCTTGAGAAATGCCTAATTACATGACATTTTTCTCTATTATGAAAATATTCATGGGCCAAGTCCTTGAAAGTTAAAAAAATATTGTAACTTAATCCAATTTTATTAATCTTATTTAAATTATTTATATGTTTAAAATATTCTTTTGTAAAAAAGAATATTGTGAAACTCAAATAGTTCATTTATTCATTCTATCTTAGTAATATTGATGTAGAAAACAAATAAAAACACATCAAATAATTTTTAAAAGCTTTTTTATAATTAATAATAGACAAATTTAAGGGCTCAAACATATTGAATAATTTTTAAAAGCTTTTTATAATCAATAATAAGTATGTTTAAAGGTCTCAAGTGGTATTTATGACATAAAATGATTTTAACTAAATTTAAATTTAAAATTGGGTTAAACTATAGTTTTTCTTTTTTAACTTTCAAGAAAAATTTGTGTATAATTTTATAATAGAAGAGAAGCCATATAATCAAGATATCTTTTAGGGGAAGAAAAAGTAATTTACTTAAAAAATAATGTGTTATTATGTACGTACCTTCTCGAATTCTTTAAAGATTAGAGACGCCAAATCCTTTTAAAATCCCTATATATAAAAAAATGTAATGATATTATAATATACATAGTATGCATAAGAAGGAAGAACGGCCTATGAAAAGAATAAGAGGATCACGAAAACAATGCATGACTAAAACCTCCTAAAGCCATATATATAAGTATATATGCATTTGTTTCAAAATCAAATTGCAAGATAAGTTTTATCATGCTTTAAAAAATGGATATACAGTGGAGTTTCAATTTTAACATGTGCTCATTACTATATTGTAGATATTTATTAATTATTTTATATAGGTTGTAGATATTTAGTATTTAGGGAAATTTATATTTTCTAACCGACATCTTTACTTGTTATTGCAATGTTTTTCTTAATATATTAATTGTAGGACATTGCTTACTTAAATATTATAATTTAGTCAAATTGCATCCTGTTTTAGTTTAGCTTAATTATAATGTTGTCCCCCTATTATACAAAAATTTCAATTTAGTTATCATATTTTCAATTTAAACAATATTGCTCTCATAGTTTTTTTTTTTTTTCAAATTTCAATTTGGTTCCCCCATCTAACCTCTATTAAAATTTTGATGATGTGGTCATTAACTATTTTACCAAACCAACAATAATTTCCACATCAAATTTTTTACTGACAATCCCATTTCCCTCTTGTCCTCATTTAGGTCCCTATTCATTTTTTTAATTACTTTTTTTTTTGTTTATGGCTTTATCTTCTATTAGATTTTTGGTTGGGTTCGAGAAGTGAAAGTCGTATAAGAACAATCAAATCTCTAACTATGAAGCATACACTGGGTGAGAGAAAAACAAAATTATTCTTTTGAAAAACATCTTATTATACACACAATTTACTTAATTAATTGAGAGTAATATTAATTGGGCTTGTAAATAATTTTCTCGTTTTTCATCATTTGGTAAATAGTTTTATGTGGTTTTTGTTTTAATAAGTCATTGCTTAAACTTTTAACATGTAACAAATATTCCATTCCACTCATTAAAAAATAAAAAATAAAAAGAAAAATAGAATAATGGAATTAAAATTTAATTAAAATTTTTTTAAGTAAAATTCTTTTAATTTGATAATTTTATGAAATTAAATTTTTAATTAGAGATCATATATTTGTGACATTTTAAATAGAATGGACTATTTGCAATGTATTAAAAGTTTGAGCTGTTAATTTTCAAAATTAAAACTATAAGAGGATGCTTGATAAAATCATATTTGTAAGAGATTATTTGAAATTTATCCCATTAATTACAAAATAATAATATCTAAATTTATTAAACAATTGATAATAATTTCTTAATTATATAAAATGTTCATAATGAATTAGTTGCTATCCTATTATTGGCTCTTTATTTGTTAACATTGTGCTAATTTTTTCTTAATTGGTATGACATCATTATGCTTTGAGTATAGTGTATTGTGTTTGTAGAAGAGGCATAGAGTTTGGAGGAGAGGCTATCAGGGCACGATTCATTTGGGAAAAAGATGAAATGAGATTGTAAGTAATAAATGTGAAGTGAAATTTTTTTGACTAATGTATAAAATAATTAGTATATATGTAACATAGTTAGGTAGCGTAAGATAGTTAGCAGTCACATCATTAAGAGTTAATAGAGTTAGATGGAGGGACCACATTAAACTTTAAAGAAACTATGAGGGAAACATTGTTTAAATTGAAATAAGAAGACTAAATTGAAAGTTTTTGTATAATAGGATGATCAAAAGTGTAATTAAGCCTAGTTAAAACCATTAAATTTAATATCCAATTAAACGGTCAGGTGCAATTTGATTAAATTATGATAGTTGAGTATGTAATGTGTTACAATTAATAGGTTAGGAGAAACATTATAATGACAAGTAAAGATGTGGGTGAAAAAATTCAAATTTCCCTAGTATTTATCTTACATATCATAAATATCTATTAATTATTTTATATTTAAATATAATAATAATAATTTTAATAAAATATCAATAAATGGTTAGGTTTATTATAAATAGCTTATGCCGATTAAAATAATAAATTTATTATTTTGAGTTAATGTGAAAGGGCCAAATGTCAGCACCATATCACTAGGTTGTATATATATATATATATATATTAATTAGTGGAAGACCTATGCAATGCACGATAGTACCAATTAACAATTGAGATTAAGAAAAAGGAAACAATAAAGTAAAATAGTAATCAATCATTTGAACATTATTAAAACATAACACATATGTGTACCTAATTTAATTAATGATATATTTCCTTGTAAACAACATTACTTGTAGAGTGTTTGATAAATTACAATATTTGTCACAAATTAAAATTTGCAAACCAGCATTGCTCTATACGATCCCATATTTCATCTATGGTCATCATGTTATTAACATTTAGTAGATCATCAAAAAGAGAAATAGATGAATGTGTTGAAATTTGACTTGGCTGCCGAGAGTTAGAAACATCATAATTATTCGGCTTCTCCTTGAAGTCAAGAAGTATAATTTCAAGATTTTATCAACAATCTTGAAGCATATAGTGAACTAGAGATCTTTCTATCTCATGTGTTGTCTATATACAACAAAAAAGAGCTAATGATATAAATAATTAAACTTTATGTATTTATAAACACTGAACTTGCAAAGAATACCTTGGTTGTCCCCTATCTTACACCATTGAATAATTAGCATAATGGACATCCCCTTATTCTCACAAATGTAACTTTCAAAATCATCAACATGCTATCCCCATAGTGTCCATTGGAGTGTATTATTTCTTAATAAATTATGCATTTTCTATAGTCAACAAATACCAAATAAACAATAAACAATAATATAAGAAAAAAAAGGAAATACAAAAGCACACTCAATGTCTTCTAACTCAACCACGGCTTGTCTTCTCTTATTTCCATCCTTTGTGTTCTCCTCTAAATAAAAGCCCACGCAATGCACGACTGTACCAACTAACAATTGAGATTAATGAAAAGAAAACAACAAAGTAAAATAGTAATCAATCATTTGAACATTATTAAAATATAACAAATATGTGTACCTAATTTACTTTATGAAAGATCTGCTGTAAACAACATTACTTATAGACATTACTTATAGTATTCAATAGATTACCATCTCTTTCGCAAATTAAAATTTTCACCTACTTTGCTCTGTACCCTTGATATAGCAACATAAAATTGACCACGGCTAAAAAAAGATCTAGGCAAAAACAAACCAACATTTGTAAGTGATTGACTTTGGTTCTTATTGATTGTCTTCATAAAACTTGTAGAAATTGTAAATTGTCTCCTTTGGAACCTGAATGTCATTCTTGAATCCAAATGTGTTAAAAGCATATGTGGTATAAGAACTTTATGCCTTGTATTCATTCCTGAGACAGCCTTAGCTTTTAACACGTACTATTACAAAGACTTGAAGACTTGTCAATGTTTCGTAGCAAGATAATTGGATCTCCCACTTTTAACTTTATCATGTGATTTGGAAGCCTATACCCTAGAATGTTGTTTAAAAACTCAAGAGTTAAAGGTCTTTGTGTCTACAAATGTTAAAATAAAATTTGCAAACATTATTAGAACTTAGAAGCAATGAAAACTTGTTCTCATTAACACTATGAATGTGGCAATCTTGGACATGTACAATCTGACTGCCCTAACCTCAAGAAAAACAATGGTCAGAAGAAGAAATCCATGGTGGCTACTTCAAGTGACGAAGATGAAGACAAGGAGAAGTAAAACGAAGAAGACGAGATCCAATGTCTTATGGCTCTTGAAGGTAATAGTGATGAGGTGAATGATTTCTTTGAATCTCCTTCTTATGAAGAACTTGATGGTCAAGTAGGTGAACTGCTAAATGATCTTGATATAGTAATGGCCTCTTGTTCCATATTAAAAAGGGAAAAGGAAGATTTAGAAAATGAACTTAAAAATTGATTAGAAGATAACATGGTTCTCTCTCATAAAGTTGCTTTATTAAAAGAAGTCAATAAATAAGAAAAGCATATATATTGTGAAAAATATGTTAGAACAAATTGAGCTTCTAAGATAAGATCAAGTTTGTATGTAAGGTAGATCACAATAAAGAAAAGCCTGATATCATAAACAGTCCTGAATCTTCAAACAGGAAATCTTCTGTTAGGCTAAAAGAAAAATGGCAAAGATCTTCCACTAAAAAATGTGATTTCGATAAATCTAGACATGTAAGCTCTTCATGTTATTTGAAAAGACATAGTAGTTGTTTTCATATGATGTAGGTGCCTAAGAATGCAAAGGCCCTAAGAACTAAAACCAAAGGACCCATGAAATATTGGGTACCTAAATCTACTTGACTATTTTTGTAGGTATGCCTAAAGTCCAAGTCAACCAGCTGACATTCATACTTGGACAGTGGATGTTCTTAGCATATGACAGGAGACTCCATAAAATTTATCAGCTTATAGGAAAAAGATGGTGGTTTTGTCACTTTTTGTGACAATGGTAAAGGAAAAATTATTGGCATTGGAAATATTGTTACATGATACTTGCTGCATTAATCATGTTGCATTGATTGAAAATTTGAAACGTAACCCCATTAGCATTTGTCAATTATGTGATAATGGTTATAAAGTTGAGTTTGAGTCAAAACGATGCATTATGCATGACATCTCAAATAATTGTGTTGTCTTTATTGGTCATAGATGTAACAATGTGTATGTTCTTGATGTTAAAAATTCATCTTCAAAAGATATTAAATGCTTTTCATCCATACAAGATGATTCATGTCTTTGGCACAAATGTTTTGGACATACTAGCATGCACCTCATTTCTAAATTTCTAAACTTGACTTAGTTGTAGGGTTCCCCAAACTAAACTTTGAAAAAGACCATATATGTTATGCATGCCAAATGGGGAAGCAAACCAAAACATCTTTTAAATCCAAAAATGTTATTTCAACTTCCAAGCCTCTTGAACTTCTTCACATGGATCTTTTTGGACCAACACAAACTCACAACTTTGGTGGAAAGAAATACGGTTTTGTTATTATAGATGATTATTCTAGATACACTTTGGTACTATTTCTTGTACATAAGGATGATGGATACAAAGCTTTTGAGACCCTTTTAAAAAAGATTCAAAAATGTTATTTCAACTTCCAAGCCTCTTGAATGTTTTGAAAATCCAAAGTGACCATGGAAGAGGGTTCCAAAGCAAAGACTTTTAAAATCTTTACAATAGTCATGGTGTATCACACAATTTTTCAAGTCCTAAAACACCACGACAAAATGGTGTGGTAGAAAGAAAGAATAAGACCTTACTTGACATGGCTAGGATTATGCTTTGCGAAAATTCTCTTCCTAAGCACCTTTTGGATGAAGTTGTAAATACATCATGTTATATTTTAAATAGGTGTCTCATTAGAACAATACTTAGAAAAACACCTTATGAACTTTTATAAGGAATGAAACCCAATGTGGCATATTTTCATGCTTTTAGCTACAAATGTTTTATTTACAACAATGGCAATAATTATTTAGGCAAGTTAGATGCTAGGGTTAATGAGGGAATTTTTCTTGGGTATTCTACTAATAGCAAGGCATATAGAGTGTACAATAAGAAAACTCTTGTTATAGAAGAATCAATGCATGTTATCTTTGATGAATCTAACAATCTCTTAAGTAGAAATGTAGCAACGATGCAGATAAGGATATTCTAGACATAATCAAAATGATTGAAAAATTTAGCAATGAAGAAAATGGTAACAATCAAGAAACAGGAGAAAATAAAGTTCAACTTGAAGAATATGAAAGTGAACCTACTGTAACAAATTTGATAACTCCTAGGAAGTGGAAAAGTAATGCAAACTATCCCATAGACTTTATTATTGGGAACCCAAACGAAGGACTAAGAACAAAATCATCCTATAAGCAGGACAACAATCTAGCATTCATATCCCAAATTGAGCCGAAAGGCATTACAGATGCTCTAAAAGATGAAGGATGGATACTTGCTATACAAGAGGAGTTGAATCAATTCGAAAGGAATGAGGTATGATATCTTGTTCCCAAACTTTCTAATCATACCATCATTGGAACAAAATGGGTGTTTAAAAATAAGTTTGATGAATATGGAAATATTATTAGAAATAAAGCTAGGCTTGTAGCTCAAGGTTTCACCTAAAAAGAAGGATTTAATTTTGATGAAACATATGCTCATGTAGCAAGACTTGAATCTATTCATATGTTTCTTACTTATGCTTCATTCAAGGAATTTAAACTTTTCCAAATAGATCTAAAATGCCTTTTAAATGGGTATATAAATGAGGAAGTCTATGTGGTTTTGAAGATGAAAATTGGTCATATTATGTTTTCAAGCTTTCAAAGGCCTCATATAGGTTAAAACAAACTCCTAGAGCTTGGTATGATAGGCTAAGTAATTTCTTGTTGGAAGATGGCTTTAAAAGAGGAAATATAGACATTACTTTGTTTACTAAGTAGTTAAATGATGATTTCTTGTGAAAATTTATGTTGATGACATCATATTTGGAAACACTAACAATTTTCTACATGAAGAGTTTTCAAATCTCATAAAAGCAGAATTTGAATAAGTATGGTGAGTTGAATTTTTTCCTTGGATTTCAAGTAAAACAAACAAAACAGGGAACATTCATCAACCAAGAGAAGTACACTAAAGAACTCATCAATAGATTTGGAATGGATAAGGCTAAACCCATTGATACACCCATGAGTCCTTCCACAAATCTTGATAGAGATGAAAATGGTAAGGCTATTGATGAAAAAAAATTTAGAGGTATGATTAGATCCTTGTTATATTTAACAGCCAGTAGGCTTGATATAATGTTCAGTGTATGTGAGTGTGCTAAATGCCAAGCTCAACCAAATATGGGAATAAGGACCGATTTCAATCATGGGTTAGTGGAGGTAAAAGCATTGAGGAGGTAAAAATCATATAATCCTTTCATACTTGCTCAACAAGTGGAGCAAGTTTACTACACTCCATATCCTGAAGACAACCTAGGGTGGTTATACGTTATTAAGATGAAGGCTCAAATTACAGTTGTTGCTCCTGAGATACCAAATCATGAAGAGGATCAACCATACCAAGATGATGAATACCCGAATTGTTGCTAACAGTGACTGATGATGTTTTAAACCTATAATGTTTAATATATCTTAGTTTTTGCCAAGACATTATAAAAAATATATATTTATTTAACTATACACTTAGTGAAGGAATAAACTCTGAATATTTAAATGACCTTGAATTAGTAGCTGGAAATTCCTTAGACCTGAGGATAGTAATAAAAATTGTGTGAAAAAAAAAATTATATAGTGATGGTTTAAGGAAATTAGGTAGTAATAAAACCTTTTTTATATACCTTTCGAAGCTTAAAATTTTAAATTTACTACTCCAAAGTTACTTGGCCATTCCAGACACTTCTTCTACACAATTTCTGTAAATTTCAGCAAAAATATCTAAGATTTTTTGGTACTTCCCTCAACAAGTTTCCAGAGAAGTCTATCTCTA
>JASKGM010094662.1:0-12955 GCA_034509205.1 Ceratonia siliqua
ATTCAATTAAGATACTATGGGAAATTAAGCTTCCACATAGAGTCAAACAAAATGAGAGATTAATTCTCTACATAAAGCTTTGAGAAAATGAAGACAAAATGGGAATATAAAATTCCACATAAAGCTTAAACAAAATGAGAGAGTAATTCCCTACATAATGTTTAAAGAACAAAGACAGTATGAGAAACGGATTTCCACATAAAGCTTAGTCAGAATGGGAGAATGTTTCTCCACATAATGTTTTAAAGAAATAAGACATTATGGGAAATGAAATTCCTCATAAAGCCCATCATTACAAGAGAACAATTATATACGTAATGTTAAAAAGAAGTTAGAAATTTTGTATTCTGTGCCAAGATATAATTTTTGAAAGATTTGGGGTGAAGTTTGCGATTATAGAAAGTATTGTGGGCTAAATTTAAATTATGAAAAACATTGGGGTCAATTATGAATTTTTAAAAATATTAGAAATTAATTTTAAATTATGAAAAAGTATTTGTCCAAAATTCAAAATTTAAAACTAATCCCACAAAATATTTAATTAGGCCTAAGAACCCTCAATTTCAATGATTTTTTTTTTGTTGAAATTTATTTTCAAACCCAATGGGCCCTTGAAGCCCATATTTAAATGCTAGAATTGGTTGGTGGGCCTTGGACCCATTTTTTAGGGACAATAAATTAACCCTCTTTTTCTGCCTTGGCCCATTAAGGACCACATTTGTAAAACTAAACATACAGGCCCCTGAAGGTAGCATCAACCTAGAGTAAGGCAAATTACTTCAATACTAACATGCCAATAAATTTGTTTTGAGATTAAAGGTTATCTGGTTCATATTTAATCAGGATATTATCTCAGGCAGTGTACATGTTCCATCTGAGATCAACTCTAGTAAATCAGGACCGAATCGAAACTTGGCCTATTCCATTTTTAGGGAAACATAAGTCAGCAACTTAGTTAGGGGAATTCCAGATTCATATGCTATGTACAGAAATCAAACCATCACTAACAGCAACAAGTGCAAAAATGCAACTTTCTCATTCAAAACCATATTAATAAGTGAATGGTTCAAAGTCTGACTAACAACCCAGGACCGTGTGTGATTAGCAACATTATCAAAGTCAATTAGATATAATCCCACAAATTCAACCGAAATGCCTCAAACTTCTCTCACCTAATTTCAAAAGTATAGAGGCCGATCCAGAGGTAGATTTCAAAACGAATAAACACATTCCAAAACAAATGAACATACAAATAGATCCTTTGAACCAGACAGAGACCCTCCAGACAAGGCCAAAAACTAGATGGCATTTAGAGAATTTCAGCAACAACCATCTCAGTCTCAGGTGAAACAGGTTCTAACAGTCATAATGAGCCAAAACAGTAAGCCAGAATAACAACCCGCAGAAGATAGCAATACTGATTTAATCACCACATGAGCAGAATATAACAAACCACGGCTTAAATGACATATAGAACACAATGGAATGCTAATCAGAGTAAACTAGACTAGCTAACACCATCAGGATCAAACGACCGAGGAGCAGAACCAAAACGAAATTCCTTGGCCAAATTGCAAACCCAGAAATTACAACCACATTAACCTAACAAACTAAAAAGGATGAAAATCACAATCTATAAACATTCACAAAGATTGAAACCTGCAATCTGAGGTGCGAAATACGTCCTATGCTGGAACCTCTTCAAGATTCCTGGCTTCCAACTTTCGGTTCCAGCTCTGCTCGGATATCTCTGTTTCAGAAGCTCCTTCCGGTGTCCTCTCTCTGAAATTTCTCCGTTTTGGTTTCGATTTCCAAACCCCTGATTTCAGAAATCTTCTCCTTCAAAACCCAGAAATTCCCCCAAATTCCTGAGGTTATCTCTTCTCTCCATTTTCTTTCCAGAATTTCTCCCTTTTCTCAATCAGACCCTCTTTCGTCTCTTATAGCCCCAGAAGAAACCTCCTGCTGCCGTGAGCTCTGCGATGGCGTGAGGGTGAGGGTTTCCAACGAGTGGGTGATAAACATGGTCCCGAGGAGTGAGGGGACCGACGGTTTCAGAGAAACAGGGGGAGTGGGTAGTTGTTGCGTGGGAGAAGGAATGGGTAGAGTCAGTGGGTGATGAAACAGGGGAGCCCTTTTGCAGGAGAGGTGCCGTGATGAATGAGAGCAAATAGAAGGGATAAATGGCTGGACCGGGTTGATTTCTTGGGCTGGACCAGTGGGCTCCGGTTTTTTCTTTGTTTTTGGGCCTCTTCTCTTATTCTCTTTTTTTTGTTTTTGCTTTTGTTTTTTTTCTTTCACCATTCTTTTCTTTTTCCTTTTTTACTCTTTTTTTTTATTTTAACATTTTTTTTATAATTAATTTTTTTTATATTTTTGTTGTTAATTAATTAATTAATTAATTAATTTAATTAATTTTTTTTTTACCAGGACAAAATCTAGTGTTTACAATTATTATTATTTTAAATTAGAAAAATAAAAATTCTATATTTTATATCACTTTTCTACATATTAAAAATTGTAAAAGTTAAATCATTTAAGAGACTTTTCTACATACTAAGATATTTATGTTTCATTATATATATAGATTATCATTATTATTATTTTTTAAATATACTTTTTAGACAAGGAAAAAATTAGTTATTTATTAAAAAAATTTATAAAACTTTTCTTGAGACTTGAGATATTAAGAGATTTAAGTGGCAATACATACTATTATTTTTGTTAGGATGTAATATCATGATACTATCTATCATCATATAATCACATAATCAATCAAATAGATATTAAATTCATGCATCTAAGATACTAAAAGATATGAGATGTTAAGATCCAAATAACAATATACTAAATGTTTCTAAGTGTAATGAGTGGAGAGGAATTTATAGAATTTACAAAAGATTTTAGATTTAATCACTTCTTTTCATGTAATTAAAAAATTAAGTGAAATGGAATTTTCCTAACCCCTAATTTACATGTCTTATTTGAATATTTATATTTTAACATCAAATAACCATTCCACTTCATGAACAAACCATCAGTTAGGGACTGGATAAGAACATTTTGATAGCGAAAAGTAGACTGATTTTTCATAACAAAAATTCTATTTTTACACAAATAACCACAATTATTAGTTTAGACTATAAATAACTTAATAATAATATCCATTTAAAACAAAATAGAAAATTCACATAAAGAATAACTACTTTTGTCGCCAAGATAATGATGCGTTCTTTCATTAACCAATTTGATAATGGTTTTAAAATTCCCATAGTTTTGTTAAATAATAAAAAAACAAAATACAGAAATTGAATAACCTTTTTTAAACCATAAAAAATAAATTTTTTATGACTAAATTCTAAGAAATAAATTATAATTTACTCAAAATTTTGTCATTCTTTGATGTTCGAGGTTTTACTAATTGAAATGATCATCGTAGATGATACCAAATAAATATCTATGGCATATAAATTAGTATGGGCATTATGGTCATTTCACAAAGCCTCATGTCGTTTTCTTATCCATCTTTTTCAGGGCAAAGGACTCCTTTTAAGACTTTTTTGACTTTTGAACATTGCATTCTGTTCTTTCTCTTTCGAGAAATGCCGCTAGGATGCCCACCGGGGTTTCAGCCACAAACCATCGCGATATAGACGAACTAGAAGCGCCAAGGATCTTATTCTCACATCCCAATTGCAAGTTTCATTCTTTATCTCTTCATTATTCGTTTACTCCCTGTCTTTGCATGCCTTTTGGGCTATCTCCTCCGCTTCTCTAGACTCCGGTATGCATTTTCTGTCCCCTTCCCCTGCCTCGTAATCAATCTGAGCCTTTTGGGTCCTGAGAAAAATCCCATTTTCCTTCGCTTTCTCGCTTGTTTTCTCCGGAAATTGACTGGGCATTCATTGGGATTATTTGGATCCCCTTTGTTTTGGAATTATCATTGTTGGGTTTCAAGATATGGGAACTTGTTTCAGTCTCGACGTTTTGTGTCGAGGCTCTGGGAGCGAGATAGATGATAGTGGATTGGATAGTACCACATGTGGAGATTATGGAGCTCGAGTCAGGTTGAAGGGCTTCTCCAGGTTTGTATCAATGTACAGCCAACAGGGAAAAAAGGGAGTCAATCAAGATGCAATGGCAGTTTGGGAGGTAAGATCTTTCATGTATGTGCTTGCATATTTTGATTTCATTTTCTTGTTTAATTTCCATTGATTTTGATGGGTTTTGAAGTATTTAATCTATTATAGTGGCCCTGAATTTGTTTTCTCTGGCAAATGGGTTCTCAGTCAATTTTTTTCATTCCACGGGTTTCATCTCATTTCATTAATCATCAACTTTTGGTGAATTTAGTGGATAATGTTCTCATTACAATATTTTCAAGTAATTAACCTGTTCATGCAATTATGGGTTTTTTTTTTAACCCATTTCTTCTTTTTCATTCTCTTGGTTTTTCATGTTGATTTTCTCCTTTATATTTAAGCAAAATTATACTCATTGCAATTACTATATTGTCATATGGTTCATATTGAAGCATAACCATTCTTAATTGACCAACATATACCAATGGTTAATGTTGGACATGCTACATTATTAGGACTTCACTGGAGTAAATGATATGATATTTTGTGGTGTGTTCGATGGTCACGGTCCTATTGGGCACAAGGTTGCACGTTATATACGTCACAATCTACCCTCAAAACTCTCTACAGCAATCAAAATGTCACAAAAGAACGCCTGCAAATATCATGATGCTAGTGCTGCAGATGATGTCCATGGTGAAAATAACCAAGACATGTCCCTTGCTTCATGGGAGGGCAGCCTTCTGAAATCCTTCAATGAGATGGATGAAGAGCTTGCTCGGGAGATCAACGACAGCTTTTGCAGTGGTAGCACTGCTGTAACTGTAATTAAACAGGTATAACATGATATTCACAATTGCATTATCACCTTGTCTGATGTCTAATAAGATGATAACCTAAGAAGCGCGAAAATTGACATGATATTAGACACGACAAGACAAAATATGTAATGTTTAGGTATAATTGGAAGTATTATATTGTGTCTTATACGAGTATTGGATGTTTGTTTTATGCTTCGTTTTTGAAGTATTCATGGTTCATATTACATAACTTCCCATTACATCCTTTTCCCCTGAACATTTCAGGGTGACAGTCTGATAATTGGCAATTTGGGGGATTCTCGTGCAGTTCTTTGCACAAGAGAAAGAGATCAACTTGTTCCTGTTCAACTTACTGTTGACTTGAAACCAGATATTCCAAGTAGGTCTTCAAGTTGGCCTCAATTTCCCCAATATCAATTTTAGGCCTAACTAGCTTTTCTTCTTGAATGTCACTCAGGTGAAGCTTCAAGAATCTGTAACTGTGATGGTAGAGTTTTTGCTGAAGAAGATGAGCCTGACGTGTACAGAGTATGGATGCCTAATGAAGACTGCCCTGGACTAGCTATGTCAAGAGCCTTTGGAGATTTTTGCCTAAAAGATTATGGCCTCATCTCAGTTCCTGACGTCTTTTATAGAAAACTAACCAAGCAGGATGAATTTGTGGTTTTGGCAAGTGATGGGGTAAGTAAGTCAGAATTACAAGCAGTGAAGTAATAGATTTGTGATGCGCTAACAAAATTACAAGCATCTAGGTATGGTACCGAACTAACTTTTGTAACTTTTTTAACAGATTTGGGATGTGCTAACAAACAGTGAAGTAATAGACATAGTTGCTTCCGCACCAAGGAGATCCACGGCTGCCAAAACGTTAGTAAAGCGTGCTGTAAGGGCGTGGAGACACAAGTATCCTTATGCCTTGGTTGATGATTGTGCAGCCATATGCTTATTTCTGGATGAGCAGCCTGTTTTAGCCAATTCCCCAACCAGTATGAGTGGGAAAAGCAGACTTCTAAGGAAGCATGGCTCTAGTAGATCCACTAGAAGTGAAGACATTGAAAATGTGGATGGCAAGAAATTGGTCGAAGCAAAGGAAGAATGGGAAGGCATTGGAGGGTTATATAGAGCCAACTCTGTATCAAAACTTCCATGTCTTGCTAGGGATAAGAGTAGACGGCAACCATCTCATTACCCTGAGGAGGTTGAACTTCACTAGCTCAGCCATAGCACCCCTCAAAACCAAGAATGCAGTTTCAATGAAGTGAGAGGTTTCGACAAGTTAATAATTAGCCATAGATTGGAGCTCAAGTTGTATTATAAGGTGAAAAAAGAGGGGTTGAAAATTTTGGCCTTAACAGAAATCCACGAAATAGTGAACAGAATTCGCATATCACCACGAGAACCAAAGTGACTGTTATCAATAGTAAGATTTATGTCATGTTCATAGTTTTATAGATTGTAATACTTATTCTGAAATGTGTACTCATATAAATTAAAAAAGCAGTTATTTTGGTTCCAAATTGTGCCTATGCTTACATGTCTAGCTTTGTATATATTGAAAGAATGAGGCTATAATAATTTCTTCTTCTCAATAAATAGCATCTGAAAACACTGCTGGACATTAGAAAAAGAGTAGTTTGGAAGTTCACAAACCAACTTGAAAGTTAGGAAAATACAGGGGATGATTTAGTATTTTAAAAATTTTCATTGTTACTCAATAACAAATTGACAATCTTTAGAAATAGGTGAGTATAAGTTAGAAATGATGAAAGATATAAGTTTTGAAAGAATAGTTCTCGTATTGTTTTAGTTAACTGAACTAAAAGTACTTTTAGATATTTGAAAATATTTTTAAGAATTAGGTACCTAAAATTTATTTTAATCGCCTGAAAATGGTGAGTATAAGTTAGAAATAATGAAAGATATAAGTTTTGAAAGAATAATTTTTAAACTGTTTTAGTTAATTAAACTAAAAGTATTTTTAGGTACTTGAAAATATTTTTAAAAATTACGTACTTAAAACTTGTTTTAGTCACTTGAAAATAATTTTAGTAACCTACTGGGAGAATTTCATATTTAAAACTACGCAATGAAAATTAAAGCCAGTAAAGAGAAAAGGAAAAGAAAATAAATACATGAGGTTTATATTGATTCAACCTACATTGTGTGAGCCTATATCCAGTTTCCTTAACTCAATGAATTTTTCTACTAATCTTAAAATAAATTACAACCTAGTTTTTTTTGATTACTAGCAACAGATGATTTTCCTTACTCACCACAAACAAGTTGATTTTTCTAAACACTCACCAACAATGTTAACAGTGGCTTTACCTCAAATCACAAAATACAACTAAAAAAGAATAAGATTAGGTGACAATCTCTAATAAGAGTAAATATATTCAAGTAAGCACACTCTGATTGTCTAAAAAAATATATCTCTAAATAATAGAAGAAAATCATATGAATGAAGAACTCATTGATTTAAACATCTCACTCAAGATTTAAAAATGAAGCATATTGAGAAGGAAGATAGCTTCACCATACTAATTTTCTCTCTTGGTTATTTGATGCTTCTCCAATCCTTCAGATATTTTATTTATCAACGTCTTCTTCTTCTAGCCTTTGGGGAAGTTGACACACTTTACCATATATTAAGGGATTTGCACAACTCAACTTGGTAGGCTTCGGATCTTCTTTTTGTGTATGTTTTTTGTTGAGAGATGAGCATATTTCTAGTGCAAATGGGACATTTCCATTTTCATGTCTAAAGAAACGTTTTGCTAGTGAGAGATTTCACTTTAATTTGAACTCTTTCTGTTTCTTTCAAGTAATGGCGAGGTGGCATAATTTAAGGGGCTTTGAGAAAGTGAATGAGACTTCTCCAATACGTTTTGATCACCTCTATAAAATTGTTTGTTCTTTTCTTCATAAATGTCTTTTACATCTCTTTAAAGTTGTCATAGTCATAAATGTTTAACTCTTTCTTTACTCCTTGCTTCTTTATTTATTTAATGGCTTGAAACTCTCTTTACGCGACTCTTCTTTCATTTATTTTTATTTTTTTTTTATCCCATGCTAGCTTTCTTCTTTCTTTTGTTCTAGATGATTTCATTTTGGTCCACGTGATATGAACAAAAGTATAGCTGCTTCTTTGACTTTTTAATATTAATTCCAACTCTTCATATTTTCAATCCAGTGTGGCATGCAATATTGTTGTTTTTCTTCTTTGATTTTCGGTATGACTTTTGCTATTATTTCCTTGTCTACAAAATTCCAAAAGAATTAGATGGGTGTAATATATTCCATAATTGTTTTTAAATAAATTACATTTTAATTAATTTTATTTTATATTTTTATTATTTATGAGACATCATTAAAAATAATTTTATAATATTAGGAGTATGAAGCGTTAGAACTAACACAACTAAACAAGCTCTGCAAAGGGCTAGGCCCTTACTAAGCGGTGATCATTCTGACACTAACATTTTAACATAATAAGGTCCAGCAGTTCAGTTCAAGAACATTTAATCCTCGTTGTCCCAAAGATCAGCCACGCTCCTGAATGGCCCTGCATTTTTGTTCACAAACAAACTTTCTCCATCCAATACCCGCTTCTGCAGCCATGAACCAAAGAAAACAGAGGATGACCAAAAGCTTAAACGTATGAGAGTTTGATTTATATAGTTTCCCCTAAAAAATTTGTAGGTGTGTTATTAGGGAGGAATGTAGGAGCTATTTGGTATACATGTATTTTAATCTTAGATGGTATCAGACATTTTGAATATGAATATCTCTTGATATTCAAAATATCCAAAAGATTATGTAAAAATGTACCTGATCCTCTAAATTGGAAAGGGCTCTGAAATCTTGTTCTGGAATTTCCCAACCAAAAACGTTGATGTTCTCTTTGATCCTTGCAGGGTTGCTTGATTTGGGAACAACACTTGTTCCTCTCTGAATTGCCCATTTCACCAGCACCTGTGCTGGGGTCTTGTTTAGCTTCTTTGCGATTCTCTCAACCGTCTGATCATGTATAAGATCTATCCCATTCTCACCACCTGATGAGCCTAGTGGGGAGTAAGCCTGAACAGAAATCCATTCCAAACATCAATTTTCCACCCACGGAACCATTCATAAGCCAAAGAAAAAGCTTTGAACTTTACAGTGACATGAATGCCATTCTTCTTGCAGGCTTCCAAAATCTTATCATTCCTCCACCTTGGATGCATCTCCATCTGATACCCAGAAAAGAACTAATTTGGTTAGGGGTTCGACATAATTGGCGAGTTGAGTTTTAATATGTTTAAACTTCAAATTTGTTTATTTTAAATACATTGAGTCTAAAATTCGAGCCTAAACTTTAATTAAGCAAAAAAGTGTGATTAAGCCATGTGATTAAGCATGTTTTGTTTATTAAATGAGCTATATTATAACAATTCACAAATAAATCTATAAATTTTTATGTATATATATAAGTTAAACTAATGAAAAATCAATTATATATATATATATATATATAGAAGCATATATATTATGATTTTTAATTACATATAAAGGTAGTTTCTTCATTATCTATAAGGTATTGGTTCCTTATTAGTGTGAAAGGGTTATTTATCATTCGATGAGAAAGTAAAAAATTATTTAATGGTGAATAACTCCATCATACAGTATCGAAAAATTCACTATATATATGTAAATAGATAATATACAAAATTAGTTTATTTTATTGATAATTAAGTTGTTCTTGAGTTTATCTAGTTGATAATCAAAATTTTAAGTTTGTCTTGTTTAATTAAATAAGCTGAACATATTATTTAAACTTAATAAGTAAGTCAAGCTTGACTTCTTTACGAATCAAATTTGAATAACTCACGAGCAACTCCAGAAAGAAGAAATATTCATAGTTTTTTTTCTGTGTCTTCAAAAGGAAAATGAAACAGAATATAAATCACCTGGCAAACTGAGGGCTTGATTTGAGCAAAACCCAGTAATTTGTGAAGCTTTTTAACAGTAAAATTGCTGATTCCAATGTCTTTAACAAGATTGTCGTGAACCAGCTTCTCCATTTCCTTCCAAACACTTTCCATGTCGAACTCCAACACATCTCCTGGCTTGGGTGGCCTACTGGCTCCATCTTTCAAGCGAAATGGCCAATGAATCTGTAGCATATAAATCAGAGACTCTGTTTCTGATCTATACAAATTAAAGCTTATTTAAACCCAAATTACCAAGTAAAGATCAAGGTAGTCAAGTTGAAGCTCTTCAAGGGTATTGTTAATTGCTGTTCCCACCCTTTCTGGGGTCAACTCAGTGCACCTGTACAAAATTTAGTAAACACTTTGATTTGAAAAAATGAGGCTTTAGATTGAGACAAGATAAAAGAAATTTTGAGATATGATTTTGAACAGGATTTAGTGAATTTTTTACCATAGCTTGGAGGTGATGAAGAGATCTTTCCTTTCAAGTCCTGCATGCATAGCAGCCTTCAGTGCACGCCCAACCTGTAAATATAGAGATGTTCTTAATGGACATAATCTCAATGCAAAGTGAAAGGAGAGGGATTGAGATAACATACCTCTTTTTGAATTCCATATTCCCAAGCAGTATCTATGTGCCTGTAACCACCCTGCATCCATAACCAAAGTAACTAATAACCAACATAACATTTGATAAATCATCACACAATTCTTTGAAAGGTGTATGATATATACCTCAACAATGGCGGTGAAGACAGAATTATATGCTTGGGAAGCAGTTCTCCAAGTGCCTAAACCAACAGCAGGAATGGAATGGCCACTGAAGAGCTTAAATGACTCTGTTTTTTGATCACCTGGAGCAAACGTTGCCTTCAACATTCTGATCGTTCTTCTCTTCTTCTTTTGCCCTTTAGTGCCTGCAACTATATATAAATATATATAATAAGGCCTTGTTCGTCTTCTTTGTTAGCTAGAATCGTCTCTGATGCTATTGTTAGACGTGTCAAGGTTAAGTTCAAGCACTTGTTAGATGCTTCTTTTTATTACCTTTTATTTTTGTTCTAGTACCCTCAAGCGGAAGCATCCAGTTTCCACTAATTAATTAGTTGTTACTTTCTCTGATTATCTCTCGTTTATGATTTTTTTTTTATAATTTTTATTTTAAGAAAAATTAAAAATAAAAAAATAAAAAAATGATTTATTTTTATTTTCTTTATTTTTAAATACTTGTGTTATAAAATTTTTAAATTTATTTCTTAAGAAAAATTATAACAAAAATCAAATAAAAAATCAATAGCTTACATTTCTAAATTTTTTTGTTTGAATGGTTAATTCTCAAACTAAAATTTGTACTTATTGTATTTTTTAATAATTATTATAAAACTTTTTTTTCATATTAATAACACAAATAAAAAGTTTAAAATAGATCAAACTCAGCTTCTTCTTTTTTGAACTCAGCCATTTTAAAGTATTTTTTCATGGGCTTAACGATGCAATTGTTAGATTCATCATCTTTAATAAATGGGACAGTACAATCCGATCCATTTACAACGAACATGTGATACATTGTATTTGGGGCAAGTAGTTTGTTTATAACTAATCTATGGTCCCACATGTGAGAAATATGAAAATTAACAAATAATATAATTAATCATATTAATAAAATTATGATTGTCAATTCACTTTTAGATGATTATGATGAATATTTTATTTTGTTTTACATATAAATAAAATAAATAAATATTATTATTTTATTAACGTAATCAATCATATTATATCTCTAATATGTTCGGATCACACTCTTGAGTGATCTAACGCTCTTATTAACAAGCAGGTCTTCACCATCCAGAACTGGGTTCTGTGTCCACCAATACTCAAATAAAACATTGCACTTGATTGATTTCAACTTTTATTTGGTTTGGATTAAGACATTAAATGATGATAGGTAGCTATGTATTGATTTCAGCTGGCAGAGTGAAGGGATGATTTGAGCAAAACCCAGTAACTATCAAGCTTTTTAAGAGTGAAATTGCAGACTCCAATGCGTGTCCAACCTGCGGGCACAGAAATATTTTAAGGATAGTATCTTAGAATGAAGTGGCTATCCTCCGAAAGTTTTAGTAAAGACAACTGTTTTAGATGTGCCTGTAACCAGCCAGCAGCCAACCATCATTGAGGTTTTGGATGTAATTGAGGTTTAAGTTCATAGAAAAGTTTGACATTTATTGACGCAACTGTTTCTTGCGAAAATAATCTAATCAGTTTGTTTTTGTGGAATGGATGTGCTAACTTTCTCAACTCCATTTTACATTTCTACTGGTGCTTCTATTAAGACATTTATTATGGGTTATGATATTATGAAATAATTAGGGCCCATTTATCCCCTTAGAACAATCTCAAAATGACATAAATAAACCCCCAAGAAGCTCCAATAACTAAGGTAAACCCAATCAATATGAATTACCCCATGACAAGTAACAATTCACGTAACTACTCGACTTTCTTCAACAATTTTAATCTCTAGTTTACTGTTAAGTAGGATTTGAATCTAGACGAATTCTGATAATGTTTTAGGGGGTATTTGGTAGAAGGATTATTTTTAATTTTTTAAGAATCTCAATTTAGGAAACGAAGATTTTCATATTTAGTATACATTTTTTAAAAACTATTTCTAGGAAACTATAATTCTCAGGAATGATTTTTGACCAACTTTCTCACCAAAATATTTCCATAGAAGGTGGTTGTATTATTAGATTCCCATGAACATGAAAAGTTTTCTAAATATAAAAATATAATTTTACCCTTATCATGCATATACATTTTTTAATTATTATATATTATAAATATCAAAATATTTAATACAATAAATATTATATATATTAAAATTATTAAAATAATAATAAATTTTATATATAAATAAAATAAATAAAAAATATATAAAATAAATACAAATAAATAAAATAGACAAAGAAGTAATGGATAAAAAACTTATATTAATTATTATAAATATAAAAATATTTTTATAATTTAATAAAATAAATATTATTTATATTAAAATTAATAGAGTAATATATATATA
>JASKGM010094684.1:0-12954 GCA_034509205.1 Ceratonia siliqua
AAGTTAACTTCATTTACTGGGGCCAAATCCTAAAACTAGTAACTAGCAAGCACAAAGTACATAACCACAATAACATTTATGTAACAATAATCCCTAACACTTTTAGACGCACACTGGACCACAGCAGCTAAAAGAATTAGAGAAGAAACCAGATGAGAAACTTCAAACAAAATGTCAGAGCCAAAAGAGCAACATCATGTCCTTACACCATAACCTATCCCACTGTTATTAAACATTTGAAGTTATATCCAAAGAAGGAATGAAAAGTTTAACTCTAGCGGACGAAAACAGCATACAATAAGAAATAAGTAGGACTGGACTATCAATACTGTGATTTAATTTAGGGTAGATCAAGTATGAATCCCCAAGAGAGAGGCTAAAGTTTTCCGTTAATAATCTACCAGACTACCACTACATATAGAGAGGGATGAAGTACACGTCTCAAATTCATGAGTCATCATTCAAATCTGTTAAGAAAAGCCATCCCAAACCGATCGTGAAAGATAATAACAGCAAAAAAAACCCTAAATAAAAGAGTTATGAGGAATGAGAAAGATCGCGGCGAGGAAGTGGAATTGGGATAGAGAAGAGATAGAAAGATACCTGGCTGAATTTGAGGGCGTGTTGTTCGCCGGCAAGCTGGAGATTGCCGCTGACAAAGACAAGCATACCGCCGTTGACGGCGGAGGGTTGACAATCAACGGTGGTGATGCTGTGCTGGCACTGCTGGAAGGGAAGGCTGGTGAGTTTGGCAACAATGTTGTGCGCACCTTGGATCTTCTGACCCTCGAACGTCAACATGGAGGCTTCCTGATACAGATTGGCCAGAGCTGGACGGTTTCCGTCAAAGGTGGTGTAGTAGTGCTCCACGAACGCCTTTGCCAATGAGTCTGGATCCATCTCTCTCTCCCACCTCCTCTCCTCCGCGCTTACCACTCACGCAAAACAAAAACAATCGAACTTCCTGAGGACTTCGGATTATTTATTTATTTATTTTTTTAAATACAACATTAATGATTTCCAAAATCGTCGACAGCAGGGTTCGAACCTGCGCGGGCGAAGCCCAACAGATTTCAAGTCTGTCTCCTTAACCACTCGGACATATCGACAGTGTTAAAACATTTACAACAATAAGATATTATTTCTCTTCATTTTTTATGCCACGTGTCCATGATTACGTGGCTTGCCAATGCACGTTTATGTTATTCCACTTTTAACTGGAAAAGCTCGGACTCGGACACACTGCCAGCAAAGGGAGCGGGAAGAGAACCAGAGAAGCCACAGCAGGAGGCCGGAAGGGAGTACCTTTTCATTGGAGACTATAACAATATAATAATTTTTTATTCTTATATTTATCACCACTCTAAAATCTATATTTAGTGAAAATTTTAAATTCTTAAATATATATATATATATATATATATGACTTATTATTTATTTTTAAATTAAAAAAATTAAAGTTTAAAACTTAGCTATTTAAGTCCTTTAAAGTCATATATAATAGTATAGATTATATTATTATAAAAAAATTACAGTAACTTTCTTTTGAAATATAATGATGAACTAATCATAACCAGTTTATTTGTCTAACTAAATGAATACCATTGTTAGATAATAAGATTAGTTACATTAAAATTGGAGAAATAGAATATAAATTGACACATATATTACTTAGTAAAAGGAAAGTTAAGTAATGCATAGATAGAGAGAAAAGACTTTGATGGGGTTAAATTGTGTGTACTTTTTGTAGTGGAAACAAATCAAGTAGAATAACAAATAGGATATTGTTTTCGATCCGTGTTCTTTGGGTTGTGGTCATCTCTTTTGCAAGTCATGTGCAGCTGCTTCTGTGATGGTTTTCCAAGGCCTAAAAGCTGCAAGTAAGAGTCGAAGATACCGCTCTTTCATTTTGATTTTAAGCTTGCTTTGGAAATATTCTTCCATTTATCCTTCAAGTCGCTTGGTCTACGATCCTTCGAAAACACATGAGAACCAAATTCAAGAATTTTCTTCCATGAGATTTTTTTGCCAATCTCACTGAATTTCTGCACTCCCTCCTGCACAGTGAGACATTTAAAAAGTTGGAAAACACCGCATGCACAAAAGAACTATCCCAAAAAGTAATTGCACATTAAAGTAAAATGATATAAAAACATATACGTAGGGGGCTCTGCTTGTTGCTGATTTGGAGATGCCGCATTTGCCTCCTTCAGTTAAAAATCTATTTCCTGTTTAGATTGGGATTTTTTAAGCGTATGTTGAATTTTATCTGGATCATCATTAGCTATTGGAATATGCTCAATCTGATGTTCATTATCAAGCAATAAACTGATACATCATGACCCGGGGAAAGCATCACAACCTCCATGCTCTAATGAAATAATTGATCTGATAATAACTAAAACTTCACGTCAAGTAAACAACTTACAGTTTTTACAGATTCCTTTAAATCCCTGAGGAAGTCTTCAACAACAGCCACATGCTGCAGTGTCACACAGATATGGATGCTAATTCAATCACAAAGAAACAGAAAACAGTTTCAGTTTCTTTAAAGTGAGCCACAATCCATCAAGTGGTCAAATTTTTTTTTTTTGGGTTGAATAGAATCCTAATATTAGCCAGGGTGCCACCCACTAGCCATTGCCATTTTCCACAATATATCCCAAGATTATAATATTGTATTGCCTGGATTAAGCCCAACCTGTTTGGTCTCTGCAATGCATTCAAATGCCACCCTCTGGATGACATGATATCATTGACTTCAAATATGTCCAGAAAATTGGACCCAAATGCCACAATTGTCATGTCCGGTCTTCCAATGATGAACAACTCAGGAATCTCCCCTATGTTGCACATAGCATAACCACTACGTTCAAATTTTATACAGGCCACAACACAAACAGAAAGAGAGACAGAGACAGTATGTGTACCCTTTCTGTATTCTTTCTGAAAGTTCCATAATTGCTTTTGTATTCTCCAAGTAACCGGAAGAATAAAATGGAATGATCAATAATTGGCCATAAATCATGCATTAGGCATCCCATGTACCAAAACGAGGGAGCAAATTATTGTTTCAAAGGATGCAGAGAGATGGGGAACTGCCACCTTCTTTTCCTAAAGACATCATTGCTGCGTGCTGCCCAAGCCCCAGCTATGAGACCTCCAGGTCTGCTTCCAGCCATGGTTCGAGACACAGACAACCCACCGGACCACTCAGTAACTGCAACATTGATGCATAATAAAGACAAAGGCCATAAAGGTACATGGGCACCAACACCGAGGAAAGCAAATTGACAAATTCAATTTTAACAATAAAATTAATACCAATTACCAACAGAGCATGTTTTCCATGTATTAATAGCTATATTTAGATTGGGTTTCTAGAACTGAAAAAAAAATTACTAGTTTTCCTCCATGCTAAGCTGTCTCTTTATGGCACCAATTACCATGGTAGGTAATCCGGTCTTGAGTTTATCTCACCACCCAACCTCTTCCCCGTTTCTTCCAGTTTGTTGGTCATGCTATGACCTAAAAGATAGTAAATGAGCATGAACAACCTAAAATATTGTATGAGATCTCTCTCTCCCGCGCACACACACACAAACATGTATGTATTCCTAAAAAGAATTTATACAATAATGTCTTAAATCCAAGACATCAAATATTGTAAACTTACCAGCAACAAATTGATGCTGTTGAGTCCAGAAGCCAAAACAGCAGTGTATTAGTAATCAGCTTCACACAAGTCACCAACCAATTTGCCATGAAAGCATTTTGCACAGAAGTTAAAAAAAAAGGTGAGAGGAAGTAGAATCATAATAACAAGTTGTTGTTATTTCACACCTAGTCATAATTGATTTCATTGTAGTTACTTTCTCTTTCTAGGATTCATTTAGGGATTTCCTATACAAAGGATTCTGCAAAATTACAAGGGTCACTTTTTTTTTCAGATAAAAGTTACAACGGTCATTATTATACCTAGCTGTTCCCATAAAATTTGGAGAGTTGGGAACTCAGCCCTTTTAAGGTTGGATTATTATGGCCACATGAAAATTATGTACTCAAAAAATAAGATATCAACTTTATACCAGTCTGAGGACTTGGCCTTGCCCTATTCTTCTCTTCCTCATTTATCTCCTATCCATATCATTTTATTCAGCCAAGAAAACTACTTTATTGTCGCTTTTCTTCTCTCTCTTCCCTGTTCTTCCTACCTGCGTAGTTTCTTCTTCAGTAATAGCTACCTCAACTAGGAGGAGATGCAGGTTGATTTTTTTTTTCAACTCCTCTTCATGATTTCCTTTTCAGAAGTGACGAACGACTCTCAGTCTAACTCCATTTGCTTGTTTGCTTCAGGATATTCATTCCACTATCCATGTTTGAAGAAGGAGTAGCCTAGAGAAATGGCAATTTAGATTCTGTGGTTTCCTGTGTGGAATATATACCTATGAACTGACTCTCAGACAGGAACAAAACTTCAAATCATGAACTAGAAACACTTGTAACATCATTGTATTAAACTCAAATTTGAATACTTAGATTATGGTTTTTTACAGCCTGATGGATATCATAAAAAGGAAAAAAAAACTGTATATTTTCTGAAGAGTAAAGAAACCATATATTGAGTGACATGCTTCAAAATGAGCTGTAAAGAAATCTTCTATGCCAAATTTGGACTTCAGGTATAAACTAAGTCTCAAAATACTCCATCTAAATTGCCTTATGTTTTTTCAGAAAACAACGACTTACCTGTCTGATTTCATGAGTTTTGTATAGAACTACACTTGTTCCTTTAGGAGCTAAACCGTATTTATGCACATCCGCTGATATTGAAGAAACTCCTTTGACAGAAAAATCAAACGGGGGAATGGGGTACCTAGGAAGAAAGATAATATGAGTTAATTATATATAGGCAAAAACTCACAGATAAAAGCTACCTACCATGCCCAATATAGTACTGCCTCTTTTTCGGGGGGAAAATCAAATGCAATGACTGTGTATGCATACTTATTGTAAAGGAAGAGTTGGTTTGCATCAGAGTGCAGCAGGCATTTCACAGCATAGATGCATAAGACTAGCTCTTAAAACCACTAAGTTAATAAAGAGAGCCAGTTGACACTTGATAGACTGTATAAGCCAGTAGAACCAACCAATAAACGTCAAGACCTTTCTGGAAGGAGTAGAAATAATATTAACTCAATCTTCTTGATGCAAAGGATCCATTGCTAAGGTTCTATATGTAACCATTCCTATTGACTAAACAATATGATCAACTAAGTTATATAAACCTACAACATACAGTGTCTGTCTTCATTCTTTCTTATTTCTTTCTTTGTTCCCCTTTTTGAGTGGATGGGGAATTTCCTGGAGGGAACAGGTAAACAACGCCTTATATTTAATATAGAATACCAACTATCAGTAAATTTTAGATCGTCCAAAGTATATGATGGGAACCATATCAGTAGCAAGATAATATAGCTACCAACACTCAAATTGACTGAATAAATCTCTTGAATGATTGAATAACAAGATAGTCACTGTATCCGGAATTACAGAGCACAGCACTCAGGCTAGATAAGCATAGATATAACAAGATAGTCATTGAAAGAAAAGGAAACCACAAGAGGAACTTAACAACACTCAAACAGGTAAAGTAACAGAGATAAGCATAGAGAACTCCCCTAGCAATCTGGGCGCTAGAATCCCCATCAAGACTTCAAACTCTCCATTAGCCCCCAACTCCTTCTAGCCTCAGTTTTCATCACCCCCCCTCCCCCTCCACCCCTTGCTTGTTCACGTTACTTGTTAGTCCACCTGATTCTACTAACTCCTCATTGCCCGGGTTTCCAGCCACATGGACAGGTTGGTTAGTGGTTGATGCTTTCTTCTTCTTTCTCGAGCACTTAAATTTAATTGGGTGCCCATCAGTATATGAGGGAGTCATTTGATACATTAGTAACTTACATACCATAGTTTATCAAGGTATAAGATATCATAATATCTTAAATTTTTATGTTTGGTATAACAATTGAAAATTCAAAATTGTCTAAAAAAATTATACAATTAATATTTTATAAAAGTTTATAAAGTTAAAAGTGATGTGATGTGAAATCCATATGAGATACCAGTTAAAATATTGTCATCCTATTACACCTTAATATTTTGGATGACACAATGCATTTTGGATGCTTGGATTCGTAAGATAGGATCCAAATTTAAGTGTATCAAACAGCTCCAAAGATAAGATTATGCCATATACATAAGCCCAACCAAACATTAAGATCTGTTGATAGAAAGAAACTGGACTCAGTCACAGATTTGTGCAATAGTTCATATAATTTTTGAAAAGCTATTCATAAGATATGGCAACATACAAAATATTGTCAAATAGAGAAGAATATGCCGAACACTGTGACAGATTTATGTCCAAATGTCAAAATTTTATATCAAAACTTAACACCTTAAACAGTTTGACCCACGTAAAAATAAAGGCAAAGGTATAACATGATGAAATTACACGTGACCTTCTGTTTTTTGTAACTCTTCACACCAGGGATCAATCTGTTGTTCCATAATGCAGATCACAAATTTGGATTAAGCAAAATTATATATATATATACACACTCTCTAAAAAGAATACTTGAAAGCAATTGCTAAATTTTTTATTCAACAAAAATAAATTAATTTAAGATTTGATGATATTCCCAAGGAGAGTAGATTTAAGTCCCAATTTAATATCTTATATGATATTATATATATTAAATAATAATATATCAAACATAAGTATAAGTGTTTGGTATGGTTCAAGATATTATGATCAATGAAGATAGCTTTTTCTTTTCTTGCCAAGGAAACTTTTTCCTTAGCTTTAAGATATTCTAAAATAGCATGAGAACACGCACAAAATGGGCAGAAAAGGTTACTGTCTATTTGGAATAGTTTTTTATTTTATTGTTCTGTGAGAACAAAAAAACTCGTTTAGGTGACTGTTTTTATAAGTTGTTTTTAAAAATTATTTCCGAAAACAGTAACTAGAAAATAAAAAAATAAAAATAATTTTTTTGTATTTTGACTTGTTTTCTTCAACTGTTTTCTAAAAAATATAAAAAACAACTGATGAAAAATATTTTTACCCAAATAAATTTTTTATTTTTTTATTCTATAAAACTATTTTTTAAAATTATTTTCAAAAATTATTTTTAAAAATAATAAAACAAAAACCGTTCTAAACAGCCTCTGCATCAAACCGAGCATATGTACCCAGATAGCTTTCATGAACCTTTATTGGGAAGGTAGTTGTGTTACAAAACAGTAATTGACCAACTCTATTACACTTCACACGCAGGTTTCGCTCTCTGCGCTCGGTATTTTCTGAGGAATCATGACTAGATGTGTACTGAGAACTCAAGAATATTATTTAATCTCAATGAAAATAAAAATAATTTAAATAAATGCTAATAACATTTATGTAGGGGTATCAAATAGGACCAACTAGACCCTATGTAATGAGCCAGGTCAAAAAATTCCTTTTATTAAAAGGACCTCGAAAATCTAACCCGATCCTAACCCTACAGGGTTACAGGGTTAAATAAACCTTAACGGGCCAGCACATGAAAAATTATAAAAAATAAAATATTATAAAATTTCATAACAAAGCAAAACCTAAACTATCAATCAATAATTCTCAATAATTATATAAAATTTTTATTCATAACAAAACATTATCAATCCATAATATATTTATAGACTTAATCTTCACAAAGTTTCAAAGATAATAGCATAAAAGTTAGTAATAATAATGAATAAAAAAATTGAACAAGCTTCAAATTAATAAGCTTACCATTATGAACAAAATTATGCAACCAATTACATGTATAGATAAGGGCTTGCACGTGATATCTTAGAAGAGAACATCGGTATTTGTTGAGAACACGTGCACCAATGCTGAAAGCCGATTCACTAATCACAGTAGTGATTATAATACTTAGTAGATCACATACCGTCCTTAATAATTCTGAAAATCAATGTTTACGATCATTCCAATATTGCAAGACATTTAAATCTTAAGCAAAATGAAATTCAAGTTTTGTCTCATCCAAATAAAGATCTAACTGAAACTTCCCATTATTTATCACATATTGGCTATCAAATAATGCATACTCCTATATCATTTCAAGCAAAATGACAAAGAAATTCAATTAACAAATTAGTTATATTGCACAATTAAAAAGAGAACATAAATTAAAATTTATAAAAATTAAAAAAATTAAAACTTACATAAAATACATCAAAATCTTGCACTTAATTTTTATTCATTTTTTCATTTCATTACCAGTCTATCATAAGGTTTTGTAAAATATATAACATGGCTCAACCCGGCCGGTCAAGGGCTAACCCTGTTAGATCCGGCCCTAATTGACACCCCTACATTTATGTATAGCAAAATCTAAACAAAAAAATAAAAACAAAATTAACCTTAAACTATTTTAAGAATAATTTGATTATAATTCAACCGCTTTCATTTACATTAGAAAAATCATTTCTTTCACCTAGATAATTGTTGAATGTCTTAATCGAGTATCCATCTCATTTAAAAAAATTAATAGTTTGGCTAAAATTCAGATTGTAGCTAATTTTTAAGGGGAAAAAAGATAGTTTTGCAATGAGATTGAGGTAAAGAGTAGGTGTAATTGTAAATTGTAATGAAGTTTCAGAATAGGGTCGGCAGGCTAATTTTGTGGGAACTTACTATTTCTACTTTTACTTATAAATGTTTTTATAGTAAATTGTTTTTTAGAAATGTTTTAATTATACGGTTAAAATATAAATAAAATTTTTTTAAAAATTAAAAAAAATACTACAATTTAGCTTAATTTCAAAATTAATTTTAGTTAAGTCATTTAATTTTTAAAATACTCTTTGTAACAAAAAAAAACTTATAAAATTCAAATCATTCATTTATTCATCACCTTTTAATAATACTGATATAAAAAAAGAAACAAAACACAATGAATAATTTTTAAAAGTTTTTTATAATTAATAATATATAAATTTAAATGTTCAAACACATTGAATAATTTTTAAAAACTTTTTATAATCAATAGTAAGTAAGTTTAAAGGTTCTCAAAAAATATTTAAGACATATAAATGATGTAACTAAAATTAAATTCAAAATTCAGTTAAATTATAATATTTTTTTTCTTTTGAGGGATGTCCATATATATTTTTATAATAGAAAAATAATTGTGTAATTAAAGCATCTATTATAAATAAAAATAATTGACTATTATTTTTAATCAATGAGATTATATTTTAATGAAATTGGAGTAATTTTTAAAATTGTACTTGTGCTGTAATCACCGTTTATTTCAGGTTTTAAAATGGTTTTCTTTTCCGCTTCTTTCTTAACTTTTTCAATAAGATTATTTGACCGATTAGTATCAATCTTACGAGAAGAATGACAGTGCTACCATCGCACTGAAGACAGTACGATCGTAATACTATCCAAGTTCTTTGGTCCTACGACAAAAGCTTACCATTATATGTCCTTATATAACCTTTTAGCATCACATGTTTTTTTTTGTTACTATTACATATTAAATTTGGTTAAGATGCGTGATCTATTATTTTTACTAGTATTACTTGGCTTAATTATAGTTTTGATCATCTAATTTATAAAAATTATAATTTTGACATCTCTAATTTTAACCTAAATAATTTGATCCTCATAGTTTCATAAAAGTTATAATTTTAGTCATCCGTTAACTTTTTATCCATTTTTTAATAGAAATGTTGACATTAACATTCAAAATATCAATTGGACTAAAAAAATGACACATCAACTCTCTACATAACCTCATTGTCACTTCAGCCCCAATCCCCAAATTAGGTGACGTGGCAACAAGATGATGTGGTGGGTTGATGTGACATTTTAATTAAGTTATATGTCATTTTTTTAATAGTCCAACTGGCATTTTGAACATTCACGTTAATATTTTTATTAAAAAATAGATAAAAAATTAACGAGTGACTAACAGTATAATTTTTATAAAACTATGGTCACCAAATTATTTAGATTAAAAGTAGAGGGACCAAAATTATAACTTTTATAAATTAAAAAAATTAAAACTATAATTAAGCCTAATTACTTTTATTAGGAATGCTTTTTAAATATATTTCCAATTTTTGATATACTTATTTTCATAGATGATGACCACGCAAATTTAGCACATACTGGTCTGACTCCTATTATTTTCGCCATCAATAATGGTCCCTTGAAATGATGCTGCTACTTTGGCATATTGAGGTCACTTTGGATAGCTGACATCTAAGAAATAATGTCAAAACAGGCTGGTGAGCACAAAAAAATAGGTTGGAGAGGGTTATGTCTTTTTTTTTTATTGAACCTCAATTTAAAGGCTTAGCTTAATTCTACATGACTTTAAAGTTTAAGTGGGCCTAAATGAGTCTATTTAAAAAATTAAAAAATAATAAAATATATACAAATTAATCATAAAAGTCAACAATAATATATTTTAAATGATCAAAACAAGTATATATAAATAAAAAATAAATTATTTATAAAAAATAATAAGTATAAATTAAATAATAATAATAATATCTTAAAATTATTCTAACTCAACATTATAAATATATATATCAAATATCATCTTTAACAATAATATTTGAATCTTATTTTAGATGTTACACCTATTTAGCCTTTTAGATCATCATTATTTTCATATATCATACAAAAAAAATAATATTTTTAATATTATAATACATTCATATGTTATTTATGATAAAAAAATAAACAAATAAAAATTCTAGTAAACTAAGCCCGAATAGGCCTTCTTAAATTTGAACATTAATTTTCAAGGTTTTAACCCTCTAAAAATAGACTGACACGTTGTATCATATATATTATAATTACGACAATCTCATATTATTATTTTCTTATATGGAAACATTTTAATCCATTGCACTCTTAAAATAAAATATTGAAAGATTAAGAATAGGTGAGACCACGAATCTGGTTCAGTACAATGTGCTTGTTGGATTACTAGGTGATCATAAAAAATGTTTATAAATTGATGTAAAAGTTGTAACTAACTTGTTTGATTTTATGATAAGGGGAGCTCAACGTGAGGCCCTCAAAATTAATTTGTTCTCTTGTAATTTAAAATGTATTATTTAAATCTCATATAATTTATTTACTTGTCTTTTAATTATCATGTATAGATTATATTATTATAAAAAAATTACGGTAACTTACTTTTGAAATATAATGATGAACTAATCAGGAGCATATCTTAGAAGGAACATAGGGATGTAATGGCCCCAAATTTGTTTTTAATGTAAATAATATTCTTAAAAAACTATTTATCCCTCCAAAAATAATTTTTTGTCCTTCCAAAAGAATTTGTTATATCATTAATTTTTAAAAAAATTTATTTGTCTCTTCTAAATTTTTTATATTACTTCATTTATTTTACAAATATATTATTTTTTATAAATGCATCACTCATATATAGGTATATACTATTTTATTCCTTTACTATTTTTTTGTTATCATCAACTTGTGTAGTGTCAATTTCCATTACGTCATGTCATTAACTTTTCATTTGTTTCTTTAGTGCTTTGTAGTATGTGACTCTACACCATGACTAGAAATAATTTTCTTTTATAATTTCACACTTTCACTTATCACATCACTCCCAAAGTTTTAGTCCCCTCTCTTCGCCTCGATCAAAATTCGTTGCTTGTGGCAGTGCTTATACTAACTGACAAGTCACAAGTGATGACTGATTTATTTAATTGTTCCTCATTTCTTCTTGTTTGGGTCTTCACTAGCAGGCAACACAGCAGGATAATAGATAAAAATTCTCAATGAATCTTGCAAAGGTTATCATTTCCTATTTAGTTTAAAAGTCAAAATTCTTATATTCTACACTATCTCCCTTGCGAAATCTCCTTCACTCGCAAATTTCACTTTGATATTTGAGATTGGATTTGAGATTTTAAAATTTTAATTCACTATTATAGGCAACTTTTTTGTTGGATTAGTTATTTTTTATACTTTAATATATTGTTATTGTTGTTTGTCATTGCCACTTCAACACCTACCTTCTCACTCAATTATAAATTAAAAGAAAATTTCAGAATTTCTCTCCTCATTAATTTTATTCAAGATGTGCCACTGAAACTAATTATAACCAATTAATTTGTCTAACTAAATGAATACCGATATTAGACTATAAGATTAGTTATATTAAATATGGAGAAATAGAATATAAATTGACACATAAATTACTTGGTAAAAGAAAAGTTAAGTAATACATAGATAGACAAAAGACTTTGATGTGGTTAAAAAAAAAACAGTTTTTGTAGTGGAAACAAATGAAGTACAAATTAATATAAGTAAATCATTCTCCTACTCCAAGAGGACCTAACGGTAATTACCTTTTGAATATGAATTATTGTGTGTCCAGAACCAACATATAAAAACTTAAAAGATTACATACGTTTTTCAATCTTAATTAGCACGTGCTTTCTTCAAATGAGTGGACATTTGCACCCTTTTATCGTCAACCTTGCTTTTTTCTATCCGTCGTTCGAATATTCTTTAAAAAAAATAATTTTTATAAAATGAGAAGTTAATTTTAAAAAATATATATATTTTAGTAGAATAAGAATTTGTTTTGTGTTCGAATATAATAAATGAGATTAATTTTTGAATTAGAAAATATATTCGATTACAAAATTGTAAAAAGACTTTTGGTTGATAAAATTATAAAAAAAGATATGTACAAAGAATTTAAAATTTTTAATTTTTAATAGATAAAAATTATATATTTAATTTAAAAATAATAAAATCAATATATACATGATTAAAAATAATAATTTTTAAAATAAAATAATAATTATGTAAAAATAATCATAATAAAAAATAAC